>APFE030194013.1:0-10006 GCA_000404065.3 Pinus taeda | reverse complement strand
TCTAAATGTTGTTTTCGGAATGTCTTCAGTCTTCATTCTGATTTGATGATATCCTAAATGAAGATCCAACTTGGTGAATTAAATTTATCCATGCAATTCATCCAGTAATTCATCAATGACAGGAATGGGAAACTTATCTTTAATAGCGAGCTTTTTGAGCTCGCTATAATCCAGACACATGTGTGATAATCCATCCTTCTTGTGTGCCAATACTACTGGAGCAGAGAAAGAACTTTGACTAGGTTGAATTATACTAGCCTATAGAATTTCTGCAACCATACGTTCAATTTCACTCTTTTGGGCATAGGGATATTTGTACGGCCTGATTTTTGGAGGAACACTTCCTGAATCAATCAACATTATTACCTTTTTCTTCTTGATTTGTCCTTCTATCTTGATGATTTGAGGAGTGGTAATTCCCGACAATGCATTACAAGATATGGTCGAATTCATTTCTTCTTTATCTAGGATTTGTTCCTAGAGTATATCCTCTTCTTTTAACATTTCTTGGTCATTTTCTTCTTCCTCTTTATAATCTAGGTAGAATAATTTCTTCTGAGCACACGTATGACCTTTAGTGTATTTTCTATCACAACTATAAAAAAGCCCTTATGCTCTTTTTTCTTCCAATTGTTGTGGTGTCAACCGTCTAGGTTGTGGAAGACTAGGGGCAACAACACTTCCATCTTTATAGTTGTCAGTGGTATGCTTCCTGGTTGCCATAATTTTGCTTTCCATTTTTCTTGCTAAGTTGAATGCCTTCTCTAATGAATCAGGTTCCCAAAGGAAAAAATCATGTTGGATATTATCCTTTAAAGTCCCTATGAACACATCAATCCTATGCTCCTCTGGAATATTTTTTCCCCTTATGTTCAATTTTTGGAACTCCTCAATGCGCTCCATTATTGAACCCTTTTTTTGAGAGTTATCAATTGGCTAAAAAAAGTGTTTCTTTTCGCATCCTCATAATGTGCTATCAATTCTTCCGTAAAAATTGCGCAAGTGATAATTTGCTTATGAGATCAAAGCCATTGATACCATAAAATCTGATTTGGTTCCAAATATAAAGTTGCAATACGTACCTTTTGTGTGTTTTGCACATTATTGAGATCGAAAAATTGCTCCATCTATAATATCCATGTTGCCGGATCCTTGCCATCAAACTTCCTCATATTGATTTTTGGAATATAGTGGGTCTTTGATCCCACATTAGAGTCTATGAAATCATGATTAACATTACTTTTGTTCGCATCATGAGTTTCCTTTACTACCCTTTCACCATTAGTAAGTATTTCTTCTAGAAAATTTGTCAAATATGTCTTCAAATCTGCCATGTCTCTCTTCAAATCTATCTTCAAATCATCCATCTTATCTTCCATGCCCTTCATCTTAGATTCCACGCCATTTATCTTCTGTTAGCTTTTGTGAGAGTGACATTTGTTTCACTTGGTCTTGTAATTTTGATATATCAAGTAGCATTTCTTCCTCTTCTTCATGAGTCATGCTAGAGTTTTCAGGTTGCCTACTAGGTGTTTGCATTTTCTTTCCTTGGGGCATTAGTTACCGATAATAATGCTCTACAATGCCCTTTGATTCCTTCAAAATAATTTTTCAAACCAACCTTAAGAAAAAATTCAAAAAAGCCTACACACCTTTTTTCACTTTGTGGGAGCTGAATATTGCCTCTGTTGTATCTCTGCAAGTTCAGATCATCCAATTCTGAAATTGTGACGTGCAATAGCCCTTTGTGTCCTCTTTCCAATGCCACTAGTTTGATCCAAATTGGATTCTCCAAGGAAGAGTTATGCCAAATCTCCCACAGTGACCTAATTATATACTAGTTCAGTAGACCGAACTTGTATGACATGCCACGTGTCCCTATTTCGACTTTTGGCTATGAAAAATATATAAAAGAAACTACAATCTGTCCTCTTTCTATACCTTCTTACAAAAATCAATCTAATGCTCAGAGAGAAAGTTATGACCATTTTCCCAAGGTCACCTGTTTGGAATGTAATTCAGGAGTCTGCAAAAAGACCAACTTCCTTAGATCATATCTCTGTAAATGTAGTGCAAAAAGCTCAGAAATTCAGACCAAAGATTCACTGCGATTTCGTAACAAATTGGTTTTTTCACCTCTCAAAAGTCACAGTTAAAAAATTTATAGTGAAAATGCCATGATGACCTATTTGGAGCAGCAAAACCCTAGAATCCAAAGCTCTCGTACCAAACATTATGAAACCAGCTCACAAAAATATAGAAAAGATAGATCAATGCCTTAGAATTCAGCCTCTTTGAGGGGGCAACCTCCTTTACATTACACTAATTAGTCAACAAGATATTAAATCAAGTCAAGTAATTGAAATGAAGTCAAAATGAGAGGAGTCCTTGAATATTTCAGTTATTCTAGAAAGTGGATTGTTCATACTCATCAGATGTATTCAACAGGGTTCTACAAATACTATTTTGAAAGATGTTTCTGAATCACTAACTCATGATTCTTCATGGAAAGAATTCAATTGCCATATTGATAACATGTTGTTTTCCCGTCGTTGCAAAATTTTCATACTGTGGATGGATGAAACAGGTCACCGAATCAAAAGATACCATGGTTAGCATCATCAAGGTCATCACTTGCAAGTGATTATTTGAATGTATTGGTACATCATCAGGTCAAGGTGGAAATAAAAGGAGTTCTAACCTCATAGACTAAATGTTTAGTCAAAATTTTGTGGTCCAAAAGCTTTCAACTGGAGAGGAATGATCCAGGAGGATCCATCGATCCAATTGCATAGATGTTCAAAGTGTTGTCATCACCTAAGTTTTTGGGTGTCGTTCAGTTTCGATAGTGTTGGTTATGATCAGGTTGTTCAGGATTTGGGTTCGACAAAAGGGTCATCCATGGCATAGGTTCATCATTTGGGTTGTCATTGTAAAGATAGTTGGAGTCGATGATGTGCATGGGTTGTCATCATAGAAAAATGATCAATATCATTGTGTCAACAATAAGCAAGTATTTTTATGTCACATTATAATGAAAGATTATAAAAATGGTTTTTAAAAATTATATACATAAAACCCTAAATCCTACATCTAAGACCCAAAAAACCTAATGCTAGTTCTAAAAATCTAAATCCTAGACTCAATCTATCTCCTATGTCAAAAACCTTAATGCATTGAGAGTGTATTAAAAATCAATATTGAGAACCTAAAGTTCTAATTCCTAACCCTAAAACCCCATCGCAATGAACATTACAAACCTAACTCTAAACCCTAGGCTTATTGCTAAAATAATAAAACATTGTAAATACATTAAAACAGTCCTTAACCCGCCACCAACAAACCACGACGAGACTATGCCATGTGAGCCACAGAGAAGACCATCGGGTTAAACATAGCCAGTTGACCGCCACCTAAAATAGTTAGCTTAACCGTGTCGGAGGTCTATCATGTGAACAGGAAGTAGTCAGGTTTGGAGTTGACCGTCGGGGTTTTCAAAATTGCAGAGTTCTCACCGCAGCATGTGACCGCAACACTGCCACTACCACCATCACCGTAACCATCAATCAACATAACCACCACCATTCAAAAAACGAATTATGTTTGGTGCTCACATGACGTGTCACCCTCCTTTGCCCATTTAGCTAACTACTAATGGTTTCGGGCTATAATAAATTTTACTAGGGCTTTATATTATTAGTTTGGTTTCAACTAATTCGAAGACCGCGGCATGATGAACCAAGGTGGAAAAACATAACCAAGAAAACCATAATTCAACCCCAAAAGTTAGCAAATTCATTTCTAAAGTCACTCAAGGTTGGTTTAATGCATCTACAGGCCTATAAGAGACAATTTTTCCCACGGAAGAAGGAGAGTGGATTTCAAACTTTTGTATGCAGGTTCTGGAGGTTAGAGGCTGATTTTGTTTTCAGGGTTTCGAGACCATCAAGAGTCAGATTTGGAAATCATAAGTGGCGTTAGAAAGCTGGTTCAGATAGCTATCTAATGACAGAGGTTGGAATTGCCTATGTCCAAGTTCAATCTATCCAAATCACTATGTAACGGACTCCTTTCTTCTCATTCCTAATAAAATGGTCGCCCATCTTGAAAGTAGATGTAGTCCATCAAGGATGAACTCTGTAATCAATCTTCTTGTCTAGTATATCTATGTTTTCATTGTTTTCACTACTTTCACTTCTATTTTCCTTCTTACTTATTGTTTATTAGCTGTCATAAAGTGTTCTGATCCAACGGTTTTCCTTGGTTTCCATGCTTTCAGTTAACATTCAACTCATTAATGGCTAATTAATTCTACATCTATTTTTAGTATATGATCACATCAGATCAACCTTGGAAACCATCAGGTGTACGTGAACATTGATAAGTCCAACTTGTACTATATTGCATGTAGATACCTCATATTCCCATGCAAGAACATGATTCATTGAATCGTCTCTAACACTGACCCCGAGATGATGACCATGAGTAGTGTTAGTGGGAAGAATCTTGCAACCTTTTGGGAATGAAATTATGATGATATGTATCAAATGGATGAGCCCATGACTGTCATTACCCCTCCATTCAGCTTGCCCAATAGTAGTGGCCACTCCAGACACATTCTGAACAATTGGGTAAAGGATTCATCTCGTTTAAGGATGACACCCAATCAGATTTATAAAACGAAGATATTGAGGAAGGCATACCAATACTTGGTCATATTCACATGTTGACTCAATGACCAAGCAAGCACTGAGGCCTTCCCTCAAATTTGGATGGTCACAGCTGACCAACTAGCTAGAGAAGGAAGACCATGCAATTGGGCATACTAGCTCATCAGATGAAAGAGCAAGTCAGGAAGGCTCGACAGTTGCGTGAAGGCAAGCATGCAGAAATTTACATGTCTACCTACATTCTAGATGTCGTTTGTGCCTGACATGAGTTCCTGGGCTTAGAGTGGGCATGGTCATTGGTGGAAACTATTGTGAACATGTACTTCAAGATATTCTTTGTATTGAGTTTCAGAGGAGTGATCATATGGATGTCTGACAATCTTCTCACCCCAGGGTATAGGTTGATATTAAAACACAATCTGCCCTGCATGTGAGAGGAAGCAATGAAGGCATTGTTAGCCATTCCATATTTGTATGCCTCACCATCCATCACATTCATTCAAGTGTTTAGTGTGGAGAAGCCTCTTGATGTTCTGCCAAATTTTGCTTTGGACGTGCTTGTCATTCAGGAGGTAGCATATGACATCTCAACAAGATTGACAACTAGGCTCTAGTGGAAGAAGAGGGCACCTTGGCCCACTTCTCTATTTTAGATTGGGTTATAGAAGATCCATAGCATCAAGCATGTAGATGTTGAAGCTTAACAAATGAAGAAATAATCATTCGACCTCTGAAGCTTCAACCAATATGACCCACATTGCATTATGAAGGATCACTACATTAGAGTTCAGTTCAATTGTATCCATGGGGCATTTCATTGGGCCGAGGAAGACTCATAGAGGTATTGTTACCATTACTCTAGACCCAATGAATAGGTTGGTTTCACCATAGAATGGTTAGCACGACATCATGAAGCAACACAATAGAGAACACTAGTAGTACGAGAAGTAACAACAATAGAAGAGGCAGTAGAGCCAAGCATACCTGTGTGCAACAAAGGGAAGAGGAAGATTGTGGAATGCATGGAGGAGGAGAAAAGATGCAAGTTTCAAGCCGATCCACTTGTAGAACAAGAAGTTATGGCTATTCAATAGAAGAGGTAGTAGAGCGACAAGAAAATCATGCGAAGGCAAAGGGATAAGAAGAAAATGAAGAAGCGGAGAAGGAGTTGCATGAGTTGAGGGAGAAACTTCAGAAATAAAAAGAGTTGCACTGACTAGAGAAGGAAGCATAAGAACAACAAATTCAGCAGGGGGCACATCACGTGCAAACAGACAAAGCAACGCCCATACAAGTAGTGGATTCTTATAAATAATTGGCATCAGGTGAACAGGGTGAACCCTCATAGGGGCAATTCTTTTGTCATGAGCTAGAACAGGTTCTTGAACAGTGGGATGCAAACATGGAGAAGTAGGAATTGGAGCAGGACAATAACCTCATCCCTCACCAAGGAGAGGTCGACTCGCCTGCTTCAATGCATCAAGACGATGAGCATGTCTCGGATGACCAAGGAGGTTTTGAGATCCTTGGTGGTCAACTGGAACCAGAGAAATGCAATGTCTCCTTTGATGAACCTCAACATAGAGTTGGGCACTCTCTTAGAATGTCAAATATTGAGGACCAAACATCCCCTACGCAATTTGAAGAACAAGTGATTGTGACTAGTGTGCACTAGGACCCAGCTACCTTAGCCGATGCAACTATAGTGTATGTCGAAGCCACTAGCTCTAGTGTTAGTTCCCTTATAGCTGAGAATGAGTGAATGACAAAGGAACTACAGGTGGCAGAGAAGGGAGGAGACTTGGTGGCGATGTCTCACTGAGCTGAATTGAAGAAGGAAATACTAGATGAATTATTGTCCCTGAACACAATTATGCGAACATTATACTATGATTTTGGTACCGTGCACCAGGAAGTCTCTCACCTCCACGGATGGCAGCAATGATGTGCAAGAAGAGTATACACCTTGAATAACATACATACTATTGTTGATAACATGTGAACATGGACGATGAAGTACAAAGGAGCTCCACTTCATTTTCCAAAGATGATGAAGGCCAAAGTGGTTGAGCTGCAAACACGTATCCAGAGTTAGATCCAGAACTCTGAAGGCCTACCGCAACTCATCACTAGCGTATAGACTTCCCATGCATGAGTATTGAAAATCATGGAGGTTATAGTGCACACTGGCGTGATCCCATCACTTTGGACCCTCACATAGGGGAAGACCAAGAAGTAGGTCCAGCAATAGCTTGACTTGTACTTCGACGAGTTGATGTGCACCGCCACCAGCCCAGACTTGCCTATTAGTGTAGACATCATCCACAAGTACGTTGTTTTTCTGGTCACACTAAAGATAATGATGTGCATGCTCAGAGACGAGTTAAACAGAGGAGCCAGAGTAGTGTACCTAGATGCTATGGAAGCAAGGTTTAGGTTTCATAGAGATGTCATAGCAGAACACAGGGACACTCTTAAGGATAACCAATCTTGGGATCAATATTTCACTGTTGATCAGCATAAGGATGTCGAAGAGTTGGAATTCTATGGTTGTCTAAGTCTGAATGATGTCTATTCACGCTTTTCCAATCCATTGTTCACATGGGTACATGTGCATTGTAATGTTGAGTCATGTCAAGTGTAAGTCAACTGTCAAGACTGAATGTAACATTCACAGAGTAGGTGAAGAGTCATGAGGGTGGTTGAATGGTCACAAAGGGGAATGTTAAAGGTCACCCCACCCTTTGCTATAAATATTCCCTCATAACTCATTGTATAGGCTTTTGTTTAGCCAAGCTTCTACTAAGACTATCTTGAAGAAGGCTTGGACAGTATTATACTGTGCCTTGGCTTCTCCACTGTACAAAGATAGTACATCTCTTTGGAGGAGAAGGCAGATGTGGCTATAATGTTTCATTGTTGGGGCTAGTAAATTTACATTGATGTATTATATGATTGTGACTTACACTTCTTTATATAATAAGAGACAACACATTTTCATGAATATGTTGTTATTGTAGTTGGATTGCTCCACTTGCTTTGATGATATGTGTTGTTTAAGTTACGTACGTGTGTATGAACTAATTCGCATGCAGTTATATGAATCCTATTGTTAATGTGTTGCATATGTTGTTAATGTTGTCACCTTGTGTGTTGACTGATCTGCCAAACATCAAATAGATCTTTCTCATAAACCTTGCTATGTCAACCATCACACTCATCTTGGACTGATATGTTAGTGTTGTTCATGTTATCATACCTTGTATGTTGTGACTGCCACATGTGAGTGGACTACTCCACTAGAAGTTATGCATGTTCTTTATGTGGTGTGTTCCTAGCCAAGTTGTGACTGATCCCTTTCAACGTGGAACTCACCTTCACCTTCCTCTCCCTTCGAAGTGTTTTTCATGTAGCACAATGTTAGGACTATTTTGAACAAATGAATTTCTTAAAATCAAAAAAGCCTTTTAAATTAAGTTATAGAGTGATACGCATTGATATGAAGTCATGATCTTATTCCCTGTAAGTTATCTATCTCTAGTTTCACATGATAGATGATTGGATCATAAGAAAATATGAGTTAAATTCAAAACATGCTTATGATTTGGTGGAAAGTAAGTGGCTAATGCTACCTCATTTTATTCTTCCACTTTTTGAAAATATAATTTGAATAATCAAGGAATCCTACAAGAAAAGGGTATTTCAAAGTTATTGTTGGTATGTAGACATAGCCTTTATTACTTCCAATTCCACTTAAATCGAGGTTCTCTCCAAAATAAATAGAGATAAACATTCTTGAAAATTGATCTGAATTTAAGTAGGAATGTAGAAATTACAGATATAACAATAAATATAGAGATGCAATAGAAATAACACTTCATTTCATTAATGTCTCATACTGAAATATGCTTACAAAGATAATGGAAATAAGACTAGCTCTCGCGATGGTATTTTATCTCTTAGAAGAGATGTGGTCGCTACATGCCTCTGAACTATGTTACAATGAGGCTTGAAGGCTTATTTATCATTGGGAAACAATGGAAAACCCCAAATGTCCAAAAATCTAACCCTAGGAGATGAAACACCAAACTATGGGCCCCGTTGGGTTAAAGTGGTACATCAACTTCCCAGCGCCGTAACTTTGGCTTACCATCTTCATTTGATGCACATGATACCTTGTTATAAAGATCTATCCAAGAAGTACAACTGCTAAGTTGAAAACTCATAGTCATCTACTGGGTTTTTTCCAAAAAAAATTCGTTTAGGGCCCAAAACAACTGTAAAAGTTTAGGATCCGAAAAATTGCTAGAAATAATAAATTGTGCTACAATTAAGGAAACTGAAAAAATTAAAGAAATAATGGTGGGCATCCAAAGGGAATCGGTTGGTGGCCACCGATATCCACCTAGATGATTCCTCCCCCGATCCGGATTTAAACAGGAATGTAAAAAATTACAAAGATAACCACAAACACAAAGATGCAACAGATATAATACTTCATTTCATTAATGGAAAATACTAAAACATGCTTACAATCACAAATGGAAATAAACTAGCTAGGGTGATGGTAGCTTATCTCTGAGAAGAGATGTGATGGCTACATGCCTCTGAACTGTGTTACAATGAGGCTCGAAGGCCTATTTATTGTTGAGAAACAATGAAAAACCCTTAACATTCCAAAAACTAACCCTAGGAGATGAAACACCAAACTGTGGGCCCCGTTTGGGGGTAAGTTGGTACATCAACTTCCCGGGGTCGTAACTTTAACTATATGATCTCCGTTTGATGTGTACAATAGCAAGATCTATTCGAGCACTATCATTGTTGGAACGGGAAACATCGGTCCATTGCATGGACCCATGTTGCCCCTCGATTCCCAAAAAAACATCATTTAGGGCCTCAAAATGGCTCCAGAAGTTCAGGACCTGAAAAACTGCTAAAAATAGTAAGTTGTGCTACAATTAAGGAAACTGAAAATGTTGAGGAAGAAAATGGTGGGGGTCCAAGTGGACTTGGCAGGTGGCCACCAATATCCACCTGGATCATTCCTCCCCGGTTAGGAAGCAATGGTCCCCATTGCGTTGAGCTCCTCCATGAGATGAGGAAACTTCTGCTGAACGCGTTCCCTGGTGAACCACTTGCCCTGCTGAAGGAGGTGGCCTGCTTTGACAACTCGATACAGTTGGATATTTTGTTGGCGAGTGTTTGTGATCTGTATGTCCATGATTCGATCGGTTGCAGCTTGTTCCATGCAATCTGGATTTAATTCTGTGGGTTGGAGCTGTTCTGCAATGTCAGATGTGTCTAGTAATGGTGGAAAGTATGGCCGAAGGCGG
>APFE030194012.1:0-10717 GCA_000404065.3 Pinus taeda | reverse complement strand
GCATGGTCATGATCACAAATAGGTGGGAGGCCTTTGGGAGTCTCAAATAACTTGGAATGATTGTCCAAGAATTTTTGGAGATCTGGAGAAATGGATGATTTCGATGTGGGAACATCTAGTGAACATAATTGTGCAATTATGCCTCGTTTTTCTTTCTTTAGAAGATTTGTCATTCCGTTAGAGCTGATTATCTTTCCTAGTTTCCCTGTGATTCCCCTCAATTAAACTTCCTTTCCTTCCAAAGAGAATTTCATGAAAAGTTCTTGAAAATTAAAATCTATTGTACCCATAGATTGTAGCCATTGGAATTCTAGTACAACATCAGCACCACCCATTGGAATGGAAAGAATTGGGCTATTCAATACATATTCTTTCATGGATAACCTGATATTATGGCACTTTCGTGAGAAATTTATGGTTCCTCCACTTGCATCCATCACTTGACACTTTAGTGTTGGATATAGGAAGCAATTAAATTCCTTGGCTATCTTACAAAGAATAAAATTATGGGTACTTCCCGAATCAATCAACACTATTACCTTTTTCTTCTTGATATGCCCTTCTATCTTGATAGTTTGAGGAGTGGTGATTCTAGCCAATGCATTACAAGATATGGTCGGATTCATTTCTTCTTTTTTTAGGGTTTGTTACTGGTGTATATCATCTTCTTTTGACGTTTCTTGTTCCTTTTCTTCCTCCTCTTCACAATCTATGTAAAATAATTTCTTCTCGCCACACTTATGACCTTTAGTGTATTTTTTATCACAACAGTAACAAAGCTCTTTTTCCCTTTTTTCTTCCAATTGTTGTGGTTTCAACCTTGTAGGTTGTGGATGGCTAGGGGTGGAAACACTTCCACCTTTATGATTGTGAGTGGTAGGCTTCCTTGTTGCCATAATTTTGTCTCAAATGGGTTTTTTTTTTTTAGCTTCTGAAACATTGCAGAAAAAATTTAAAGTGAAAATGCCACGATGACCTGTTTGGAGTAGCGAAACCCTAGAATCCAAATCTCTGATACCAAATGTTATGAAACTAGCTCAAAAAGATAGAAACGATAGATCAACTCCTTATAAATAAGCCTCTTCAAGGGGGAAACCTCCTTTACACTACACAAATGAACAATTATTAGATGATTCAAATGACAAAACCTCCTTTCTATATATAAGAGTCTAAAGGGGTCACAATATAACCAAAACCAACCTAACAGTAATAATATAAAGGCACAAAAATAACAATAGTGAGATTCTATGGGGCACAATAATGACAATATGGGGACAATAGGGGCACAACAATAACAATAAGGGATACAACGACAATAGTAATGGGGGAATCACTAGTATTATAGGGACCTAACACACTCGCTGAGTTGATTCTGTCAAAAATGATTTACTACTGCTTGTTGATGTTGTTGAAACTTTCAGTCTAACAACCTTCGATTCCATTATATTATCATTTACCCCCCTTTGTCAGCTGAAAGGAGAAACAATTGACATTTGATGTTGGAACTCCCCCCTTCAGGTGTAGGAGAGTTTCACCATCTGCATTTTATAGTAGAATTTTTCTTCATGTGGGACTAAATCCTTCGGTAACACATAGATAATTGTTTGACTGTAGATGACCACTTCCAAGGATCAATCCATGCGTAATTGATCTTCACTTTAGGTGGCTAATTTCTCTTGCAACATCTTTCGGATGAATGATTTTTCTTGCCACAATGGTGACAAGGATGGAGGTCAAAGAATTTACTCTCCATATGGCCATTCCGCTTACAATGATTACACAACCAAATTCTGAGCATTGTTAAGAAAACCAACACTTACAAACTGAACTGGTTTTGAGAAATCTGGAACAAACAAAGTGATTTATTTTTTGTATCCTAAACCATTTTGATCTTTGTTGAAGGAAATTTCTTCCCAAGGTCTGATCACTTTCTTGGAAAGACTATCCTGTCATTGTTCTTCATACTTGTTGTTGTTGCTAACATTTCGTCTTTGATTTATTAAACCTTTTGTATCACACTAGGCATCAAGCATTAGCAGTTCATCTGTTTGACACGCTGCATCAAACTGATCAATTTGATCTTTGGTACTACTTGTTGCATCATTAAGTAGTACAACTAGTTGGTTGAGATAACTTGTGTCACAACTTATATCAACCTTATTGATTAGTTCATCTGTGTCACAAATTATATCAACTTGCTTTATTAGATCATTTGTGTTGCAACCTTCATTAATATGTTGAATCAGATCACTTGGATCACAACTTTCATTTGTTGTTGTGATGAGGTTTCCTGTTTCATAACTTGCATCTGTCTTCTCTACACATTATGCATGAAGTAAATCTTGTTTTTCACTCAGCTTAATTTGGAGTGCATGAATGAGTTTTTCTTTCATTTCGAGCTCAATTTGAAAGTCTTTCATTGCTTCTAGTGTGATGTTCATTTAATTGATTAAGGTTTGATTCTTCTTCAACTTTCATTCCAATATTTCAACTTTGTTCTGTAACTCATGATTGCAATGTTGCAAATCTTTAATCTCCAGTTCCGCACTTTGAAGATGTTTTCCTCCTTTACCCATTATGACTTTTGACACGCTCACTTGTACTGGCTCGCTTGCTTCCTTGATTTTTCTTGATGTTTGCTTGTAACACTTGCAGGATTTGAAGATCCCGTTCACTTATTCTTGAGCTTATGTGCCTAATTTAGTTTATCAATGGAATGGTTAAACTCACGCTCGCTTGAACTTTGTGATTTCTTCAACCAGCTTGACACTTGCTTGAAATTTGTATTAACAAATGAACACACACTCGCTTGAATTTTGTACTAGGATGAGGGTGTCAGATACTGCTGAAAATGCACCCAATGTTTACAATGACAAGTTCAAATGATATTGACTCAATTGAAGAGAATTGACTCACTTTACCTCCTATAAATTCACAATTTGGATGTCGGTTTCGACTGAGAAGGCACCCTTACAACTGACTCAAATTTAATTTTGATTACCAGTTGACTTACAAAAAAACAAGATTATTTGCAAATTACACTCTTCTATACTAAACTAGAAGACACCTCTAAACACAACCAGAAATATTAGATTTAAGACTTTTGTGGTCCATATTGATAAAGCTAATATCTTTCAGATTAATCACATCATTAAATTTTGATCAACATTTCAAACCAACTAATATAATTCATCCTCAAAACCACCAATTTTACAATAAATATTTAATTTCAATACAAAAAATACTAATATTTTTTAAAACAATATTCTAAAGTAAATTATACTTATAACACATATTTAAAATATATTCAAAAACAAATCAAATAATTTTAATATATCCCATTACACTATCTTATCCATTCAAACTAATATATAGAAATATATATACAGATTATAATTATAAATAAAGAAGAATATAATTCTTATAAATTATACCATATCTTGTTCATTAAATATAATATATATTTATAATCTCAAATTTTAAGAGAGTAAATGAGAAATTATAATTCTTCTAAATACAGGGATCATATTTCATTAAAATATAATATGTATTTATAATTTCAAATACAAAGGCAATAAATATCCAATCATAATATCTTGTTTCATTAAAATATAATATAAATTTAATTTCAAATATTAAGGCAATAGATATCCCATCACAATATCTTGTTTCATTAAAATATAATATAAAATTTCAAAGGTTTGAAAAATAAGTTTTGTTTTATACCCAATAAAATTAATATATATTTTTCACATAATTTTAAAATATTACGAAATAAATTAATCCAAAAGCAATTCAATACTATCGATTAGAAAAATAATTGCTTTGATATTCAACAAAAATAACAACAATAGGTTACATCCTCAGTGAACCTTCGAAATTTCCAGGATGCGAAGACATACTCACTGCATTTAATATTGTGACCATCGAACGAAGTTTAATTAAATAATTAAATAATATATGTGATAGTTTTCGATTAAACTATAGATGTGATATTTTATGATGGTATATTTGTATTTTTTGGTTCATTAATTCATGTATCGAGCAATAATGTGTTCATTTTTATAGGCAATCAGATTATAGAAAAATAAATTAAAATAATGTCAAAAATAAAAAAATTTAATATATAACTAAAACTATGAAAATGTGACAAATTTTTTAAGTCAACTTCAAAGTAATATGAGTTTGACCATAAACTCAATGCAATATCATCTGCCTACACTACAGATAATAAAAAATGTGATTGATTATCAAAATTATTTCTTTTAAAGTTGGGTAAGATTTAACAAAAAATTAAAAATATTGTGTGAATAGATTTTCAAATAAAAATAAAGAAGATAATTAAGCACGAAAACCAACTCCTTTATGATCCAATAGAACTTAGATTAGTTTCCTATCCAAACTAAAGGAAATGAGTGAGTATGAAAGCCAATTTGATATTCCCAATATTCCATGGTCGACACACTAATATTCCGGTGTTGTAATAAATTAATAACTTTATAGATTGCTCTACATTTAACACAAATGTTATCCATCAATTAAACTTAATTGCATAATTGATTCCATCAATGAAACTTAATTGCATAATTGATTTCATGTGTTTCTATCAATTTCATTTTACTATAGTTTATCTTTTCAAAGTGTAAATGTTTCTTAAGGTCTCCCCAAGTCAACTAATGAAGAATACTATAGAGTGGATTGTAGAAATATCTAAATGCCACAAGGTTATAGAAATTAATGTGAGAAATGTATTGTAGATTTGAAGAAGAAAAGGGAGGACAACACAAAAAAATTAATTATCTTAACATTTGGGATAATGAGACATTCCTCTTCAGAACAAAAAAATCTCTCTTCTCATGCAACAAAATAAGCAACTAAATATATATTTAGAGAGTTTTTTTGAAGAAAAATAGGATTTGCTTTTTATTTGTTTTTTTAAAATTAATTATGAATGTTATAAAAAGATTCTCTTGAGAGGAACCAAGGGTTGTAAATCTTGTAATGAGACTTGATATTTCTATTAGTTTGAATATAATTTTGAAGACTTGTGAGGGTTGGAATTTCCATAATTGAGACGTAAGCATTTTTGTGAGTGACAAATGAACCATTAAGACCTTGGGATTCTAAAATTTGGAATTCAAAAACTCCTTATTATTTATCAGTGTTGTAATAAAAGTTGGGAGATCGAAATATTTCGAAGCAATTCTTGTTAAAATGTGTGAATGATTATATTACCGCATTATCGTGAGTTAAGTCATTATTCGTTTATTTAGTTTTGTGTGAAATTACTTTCTTTAATGTATTTGAGCTTACTATAAGATTTAAAAGTTAGATGTTGAAGTGTTTAATATAATCATTTTTAACATTTTTGAAATAAAAGTTGGAAGATTGGAATCGTTTGAAGTTACTCTTATTTGAATGTGTGAATGTAAGAATTTACAGGGTAACTTCCTCAGACAGAACAACAAAGGACAACGCTCACAAACAGATCACAGATCAATACACCAGTATTCTTGATGTGGTTAAAACCCTGAAAGAGGGAAACAATCCATGACCTGAGCCAATGCGACCACTTCAGGAAATTTATTACTAAAATAATAAAGTTTACATAAGCTTCTCTCTTGAACAGTTACCCTGCAAATGAGCCTCCATGCTCTTTCAATAGAGATCATGGACCAAGCGGGTGTTAAGCCACGGATCAAGTGTGAGTAATACCGAGGAGAAAATGAATCGTCAGATCACTACATATCGTGACCATCAGATTGTATGTTACAAAAGTACATAATAAAGAAACACACTTTACCTAACTCTACACTAGACCAAGTTATACTTAACTATTTCCTATGTGTCGGAATATCCTAACATCCCCCCTTAAGAAAAACTTGGGATAGGATTAAAGGATGTACAATATGACACAATAGGAGAAGGAAGGAGGCATTAGAGCCTACCCCCCCTAGTGACAACTTCCTGAACTCCAACCAGAAATTGAAGTTTATTAAACTTCGCCTCTGTGAGAGCCTTTGTAAAGATGTCTGCAACTTGATCATCTGTTGAAAAATATTGCACTTTAAGAACATAGTCAGGAATGAGCTTTTTGATGAAGTGCATGTTTAGTTCAATGTTTTTTTGCATTGATGTTGGACTGGCTCTTTGCATAGTTGAATGGCACTTTGATTATCACACCAAAGTGTAGTCGGATGTTGTTGATGAAAGACAAACTCTGATAGGATCTAATGAAGCCACAAGGCTTCCTTACTAGCTTCTACGACCCCATGATACTCTGCTTCTTTTGAAGAAAGAGAAATGGCACTTTGTTTCTTGCAAGCCCATGTAATAGGTCCTGAACCAAGAGTGAACACATAACTAGCAGTAGACTTTCGATCATCAGGGTCACCAGCATAATTGGAATCAGTGAAACCAACCAATAGAGGAGATGCTTCAGCTCTGTAATGAATCCAAAACTAAATTGTACCTCGAACATAACGAAGTATTCTTTTAGCTACTTTCCAATGACTTTCATGTGGGTTTTTCATAAACCGAGCAATAAGGCCAACAACAAAGGAAAGGTCAGGATGAGCATGGGCAGATACAAAAGTTTTCCTACAAGTTGACGATATAAGGTAGCATCAACTTCAGGGGAAGTACAAGTGACTGAAAGTTTGGCTAAGACTGAAAGGAAGAAGGGGTTGGCTTACAGTCTTCCATGTGAAAATGGCGTAGAAGATCACAGGCATACTTGGACTGGGAAAGGGAAATATATTCCTTGGATTGCAAGACTTGAAGACCAAGAAAATAATGCAAGTGTCCTAAGTCTGTCATTTCAAGCTTCTTTTTAAGGCTGGACTTCACATGGTCTATAAGGTTGGGATCACTCCGAGTAAGGATAAGATCATCAACATAAAGAACAAAAATGATAAGAGACTTGCCCACTTTCTTGGTGTAGATAGTATTGTCAGAATGACACCTAGAAAAGTCAGTTTCTAAAAGAAAGATATCCATTTTGGCATACCAAGCCTGAGGGGCTTGCTTGATACCATAAAGGGATTTCCTAAGCCTACATACAAGGCTGGAATCTATTTGTATAAAGCCAATAGGTTTCTCCATATAGACTTATTCATGCAAGTCCTTATGCAAGAAGGCAGATTTAACATCCATCTGATGGACTTCCCATTTGAAAGAGGCAACAAGGGAAAGAAAGAGGCGGATAGAGTTCATTTTGGCAACCAGGGAGAAGGTTTCAGTATAGTCAATGCCTTCAACTTTTGAAAAACCCTTAGCAACAAGATGAGCTTTATGTTTATCAACGTTTCCATCTTGTCCATACTTGGTTCTTTAAACCCATTTGCATCTAACAAGTTTTTGTCCCTTTGGAAGAGGGACAAGATTCCATGTATCATTTGCCAATAATGAACGATATTCTTCATTCATAGTTGTGTCCCAATCTGTATGGCCTGAAGCTTCTACAAAGGTGTCAGTATCATAATCTGTTGAGGCTTGAGACAATAAATAAGAGGCTCTATCGAACTGAGAACGTGTACTTCATTGATCTGTAGGATCACCAGCAAGAGCAGCTGCTGCATCCCAAGTAGCACGGTGATCTAAATGGCTCCAGAGAGACACACAAGAGAAAGAGGGCTCAAAAATCAAAGTTCTTAGAATGACTTCGAACTAGGACCAAAGCATAGATCTTGTCTTCTTGATCGTGGAGGTGCAAATGGTTAGTCAAACCGAGCTCGTATGAGGGAGAACAGGCCAGTCAAAGTTTGGTCAAAGTTGGGTTGTGGGCCAGGTTTAAGTGTCCTACAATTTGACTGACCCCGAGGCATAAACCTAGCTCCCAAAATCGGTTGAATTTTTTGCCTCGTTAATTTTCCCAATGACCCTTATTTTCTTAAAATTTTAAAATCACCCCTACCTTATAATAAAATCCAAAAAACAATTTAATTATTATAGGGCCAATGGGCCATAACTCTCCATCGGCCAAATCACGACAATAATCCAAAATTATTATAAGGTCAACGGTCATAACCCCCGCCGGCCTAATCGCCCCCAACCCTCAAATCGCATCAATATATGTGTTTTCGAGTCGGTGGCCATAACCCCCGCCGAACCCTTTAAAATAACCATCGCATCAAAATATGAATATTTGTTTAGGCCGACAGCCATAACTCCCTCCGGCCTAATCAAATCCATTCATACATATATTTGTTTCAGGTCGGCAGCCATAACCCCTGTCGAACCCTCCATCACCCCGCCGAACTCTCCACATATATATCATAACCATATATATTGTATATCGAGGCGGGTGGGCCACCGGCAGTGGACTTGGCCCACACCCTATCGCCCCGACCTATTATATATCCCTGATTAATATGCACCGATAACACAATGTTGACAACACCATATAAAAACGTCAGTCGCCGATCTTTGAAATAGTCGTAACCACCATATAACCGAACATCGATTAACGTGCCGATCGCCGATTAAGTGTTAGTGCGGGGTTTAAGGGGTGGGCCGCCCAATGCTGACCCGAACCCCATTAATATATCATTTTGGGTTTTATAAAATATATATATATATATATGGAGGGGCAAGATTTGATCCCCCGACCCCTCCTCAACCATTTGCCCATTTTACCAATGCGCCAACTGAATCACCTTGGTAACTCTGTCAATAAATTTTTATATAAACTCAGCATTTTTACCAGTGCACAGAGTTCTAGGAGGCAGAAGGTGGGCACGGATTTTGAGGCAGTTAATTAATATTTTAATGCAGGAACCATGAATTTTGCAGGAGGGCAAAATTTTCACTTTGTCAAATTTTGACAAATTTTATATGGTTTTTACACCTCTCGTTGCAACGAGCACAGTGGCGCTATCCATTTCTCCATCAGAGTTCTGCATTTTTTCATCATTTTTAGAATGCACGTGGAACCATGATTTCAGCAAAAACAAGGAGCAGAACCATGAGCCTTTAAATTTTCCAAGGAGGTAATAATTTTCCATGTCGGAATATAGTCAAGTTTATACTTGTTTTTCATGGTTTTCAACAGGGATCGCAATGGCAATTAGAGATTTCTTATTCTCTCATTTCTTCTTCTAGTCAATTTTCTAAGCGACAGTGCAGATGTCCACATTCATGTGCGAGCAGTCATTTTCATGTGATTGATGCCTTGAGATCGATGGTCCTAGCAGCTTCAAAAGTGTGACATCCACTTCTTCAGATGGCCCTTGGTGTGAGGTATATGATGTGTTCATGTACTTCTTCTTTATGCATTATGCTATACATATCCTTGATTGATGTTGATGTGGGATCTTGTTTATAAGATGTTGTCATGATTCCTTGTTTGATTTGATGTGGAATCTTTTATGTGATGTACTTGTTGTCATAACTCATCATGTTATGTTTTGAGATCCCTTGTTGTATGTTGTTTGGATACTCTTGTTGTCATCATGCATGTGTTTTGCATTGAGATCCGTTTTGTGCCATGTTGGTGGGATGCTCACCATGCATTTTTTTTGTGTCATACTGATAGGAGTCTTTTGATTGAGAGTTCTAGTTGTGGAACATATCTTAGAGCCACTCCCGTGTGAGGGCATTTTTCCTTGTATGATCTTGACATCATCTCTTGTGTACATCATCATTATTGATAGTACTTAATGGAACGGTCTACACCATCTTGACACCGGGGCCTAGAGACGTAGTCCCTCCTAGACGAACTCTGTTATCAACGTCTTGTTATTTCATGTGATGATGATTGTCTTGTTCCTCTTTTTTCTGCATGTAGATGTATTCGTTAATGTTCATTTAGAATGAAATTTAACACATCACGAAAGTAAAAGGTCTTGGAAGGGTCCTTCGTCACACCCGGACCTGGATCAAGTGGTATCAAAGTGGTCTTTGCGTGTATGTGAATTGCAACATGAACAATGGAACATGCAGTGATAGAGACTGAAAGAGCGATGTACGAGACCATGCTCAACATTTCCAAAAGAGTGGAAATTGTGTATGAAACTCTACAGAAAGAGACAAAGGAAAAGGAGCGATTGCAGCTTCAGTTGCAAGCCATATAGGAGGCCATGGAAGAACTGAAGCAAAACAAACATAATCTTCAAATAGAGAATGATGAATTAAAGATGCATCTACATGAAGAGAAAGAGGAAAAACAAAGTTTGTTACTACAGCTGCAAGCAAAGGACGAGGCCTTGGAAAAGTTGCAGCGAGACCCATGTGAGGTAAAAAGTAGTTCTCCATCTTCATGTATATTTCCTATTGATGATTTCGATGTTTTTGAAAATCATACCATAGGAATTGGCTCCATATTGTTGAAGAAGATGGGGTATGAAGGAAAAGGCTTGGGCGTTAATGGCCAAGGCATTGTCAAGCCCATCAAAGTAGAAGAATTACCTCATCAGGCAGGACTTGGGTATGTTAGAAAGGAAGTTGGGGAATGCACCACGACAGTTAGCGAACCACCAACGATAGATGATGAGCAGCCCTCATCAGTTTTTTCCAAATCGAAAGAGGAGGTAAAATATTTTGAGTTCCTTTTGGTTTCATCTTCTCATAGTATGATGTCTGTTGGAGATTTGGAGATCCCAATTACAGGGAAAAACATGAGGCTCCTTACAAGGATGAGGCACGAGGAGAAAGAAGAACATGGTGTTAATAACCAAGGCATAACTCCACCTTTAGAGGTTGTGCACGAACATCCATT
>APFE030194004.1:8555-26279 GCA_000404065.3 Pinus taeda | reverse complement strand
TTTATATTTAATTATTAAATATTAATTAATACATTTTAAACTATTAAAAATTCATATTACTACTTCACATTTAAATTTCATATTCTAATAGTAAATAAAAAAATCCATTTCAAACTAATTATTCCTTTCTGTTTTTTATTTTAAATTAAGTCTAAAAACATACCTCATATAAATAATAAACTGAAATTTAAAAAAATAATTGAAATAAAAGTTATATTATACTATTAATATTAAAGAAATTATAATATATTCATGGAATCTAACATCATTACATCCTATAAGCCACGAAAAAAAATGAAGATGGAGATGACAGAAATATGAAACATATTCTTTTAATATAATATTAAAAAAGGATAGGGTAACCAATTACCACATAACATTATAATAAGATTGAAATGGATGACCAATTCTCATATGACATAAAAATAAGATTCAATAGATATAATTGATTTATTTCCATTTCTTATGTTAGGAAGATTCAAATACAACAAATCATAAAAGAAATTGATGTGAAATATATTATACCATTACTACTCAATGAATTATAAATATCCATAAAATCCAACAATATTTACCTTATAAGCCAGGCCAAGACCATTACGCCCTTTTAAGACATTGCAAAAATGGTTATGTAAGGATGGTGAAGTTGGAAATGACAAAAGTATTAATGGGAGCAATATATTTTTATATGAAAGGAGGGGTTGGCCAATTGCCCTATGACATAATAATTATAAGAAGATTGAAAAGATAACCCATTCTTATATGACATAATGATAACATATAAATGACCTTTCTGTTGAGAGATTAAGGAAAACCCCAGGTAGAAAAATTAACAAATGAAAACAAAACATTGGAAAATTAAAGCATGACTCGATAGAAATGAACACACATAACAAAACATTGAAGATAAAGGCAAGAAATCAATCCAATTATGTAAGGTGACATCTATCTTTTATCTACTTTATTCTAAAAATATAAACAATCCTATGTTTTGATGCAACATTTGTTCTGCATATTTGACTTGATAAAGACAAATACTCACTTGCTTTGATCATAGTTGGTACATATAACATTCAATGGACGCCATGCAAGGTAGGTATTTACATTAAAAAAAACTGGTTTATACCTTTTTCTTATATTTTAACTTTGCTTGAACAATAATTTTTGTAAACTTGCTTATCAACCTTGATTATCTAGGTTAATTTACCCAAAACTTTGGGAAGATAGTATAGTACCGTAGTTGAAAGTACATAATCCGGAAATGGGATGTCTTGCATTAATCTCCCTTCTATGTCTAATGAAATTTTATATACACGAAACCATGACAAGAGCTTATTAAGTTAACTTGTTCAACCATATAGTTTTAGATTCCTATCTTTTTAAAATATTAACGTTGTCTAGGATTAATATTAAAAAAATTAATATGGTTTTGATTAGTATCTAGTTTTAGATCACTATCTTTTTAAAATATTAATGTGGTCTACCATTGGATTGAAATATTTTATATGGGCACAGAGTCAAATATTAATGTGGTCTACCATTAGATTGAAATATTTTATATGGGCAGAGAGTTTTCTGGAGTTGATGTATCTGCTTTTCCATAAAGGTGTGTTGGTGGTTCTTCATACCTTTGACATAACCAGCCAACCTCAATACTTCCAAGCAAATAAAAGAAATTCAAAGCAATGGTGGTAGGAAGACATTACATCACCAGTCCCTGTCTCATTCAGCCATTCAACCAACTCAAAAATTTTCTGAACCTTCAAGGTATGAAGATAGATACATATATACGTTACAGGAAGTAAGTCAGATATATACTCCTGATCACCCAATATTCAACAACAATTTTCAAATCCAAACTACTCATTGAATACCAGTTTTGGGTGTTGAACCTCTACCAGCTAACCTTTGATTGGTGAAGTCTTCCTTGCTTCCTTTCTCTTCGCCATTGCTGACTCCTCCCTTTGCGTCAGATCTTCCCACTTGGCCTATAAAAACCAGATTATAGAATTTGTTGCAGATCCATATTACAAATTCTAAAATTTGTTGCAGATTACAAATTCTCGAATTTGTTGCAGATTCTAGAATTTGTTGCAAGAGTCTATTGGTTTTGATTTATTTCTTCCGAATCCATCAAATAGAATTATCAGTATAATGTCTAAGCTTGGCAGAGATTGCCAGATTGAGGTTAAATGTGCAGAAGATAAATTAGTTTATCAAGAGGATTTTATGAGAGATGTTATATTTGCAGATGATATTACTGTTGAGCAGACATTTACAGTAGAAGAAGAAGAGCGTGTGCATGATATAATGAGAGAGCTGATGGAAGAAATAGGAATCCAGGCTGCTCCTTACAAGACAAATTATCAAGAAGCTGGGACTGAAATTGCTAGTTCAGAGTTGAGAATATTTGAAGAAATCAATAGTCACTCTGCTAACAAATTATCAACCTCAGAAACAAATATATCTGCCGAGCCCTCCTCCACTCATGGCCTGGCCCTGCAAAATGAAGATGACCACCTCTGGCAATTTGATGATTGGAATATTGATATTGATCAGGATATATCGTGCTTCACTGAGATTGATAATGATTGGATGTTGGGTACTCCTTTGGATTCAAAGATTTGGAACCTGGATGAACAGCAGGCATGGGAAAGGATCTGATCTAGTTTATATTGTAATTATCGATTTAGTAGGATTTATTATTTCTTAGTTCTTAGTAATCTATAGTTTTCACATCCAATTTATATGGTAGGTAGAGTTGTATATTTATGTAAATGTTAACCATCAAAAAGCCTTGCCTAATCCAATTTCTTGGGTCACAAACAAAAAAATCCCATACACCATTTGGTACAAAGTTTAATTGTGAAACACTAAAATATTACCTTAATCTTAAAACTTTATTATTATTATTATTTTTATTTTTCAATTCTATCCTTAATTACAAGGATTCATGCTGATGTACATCATTTATTATATCATTATGCAAGTGCAGAAGACACTGCATCTCTGCGAGAAACTTGCAGTCAACCAACTGTAATTTTGTGCCTGTGAGAATGAAGTTTCTTTTTCGTCAACAACTTGAGTCTCCTTCCCTATAAAATCGTTCTTGAACATGTGCTCCCTAGGAGGATCCATGGAATAATTAAGTGATAGTTATTGTAATCATGTTAAGATCAAATCACAGTTTGAAAGCATCGAAATGTCCTTGCACAATATTGACTTTCAATAAATCAAAATGATTATCTTTTCTTTAAAAAAATGATTAAATATCCAATTAGCTTAACTAACTAAATAATAAACAGCTCAATCATGATGATATTTCTGTTTTCAATAATTAATTAATATATAATTAGCTTAATATTAAAGTTTTCAAATGAGATGATATCTAATTGACTTAATATTGATTCATTTTTTTGATATATATGTTTTCATTAATTCTTTTTAATATTTATTTTTTCCTTAAGGATATTTAATTTTTTATATTTATTTATTTTTAAGCGCAAAATTAAATAAAAAATATTTAGTCAAAAATTAATATTTATTCATTTTTTTAGTAAAGTAAATGATATTATTTAATCGAAAATCAATATTTTTATTTATTTATATAATTTTATCTTAATTATATATTTATTTAGTCAAATCATATTTATTTGTATTCAACCGAAATAAACAAAAAAATATATAACTAAAATATTTATTGAGTCATGAATCTATTTATCCATAAGTAAATTTTATTTAATTAGTCCAAACTTATCTTTCTTTTATTTAGTCAATACCTAAATAAATAAAATATTTATTTATCCATTTATTCAAAATTAAACATCTAGCTATTTATTTGAGCTCTGTTTATCCTATTTTGACCTTAATGTATTATTTAAGTATTATCAAAAATATTAATCTATTTAATCTTAGATCTTTTATTTAATTATGAATTATAATTTAATAAAAAAAATCAAATCCTTGATTAACAATAATATTCTAATCGTTTCTTTCATTATATTAGAGTATTTTTATTATTTCTAGTCAAAACTAACTATTAGATTCTAACGTTCAAATATCAATTCTTTGCATTGTTATCCTTATTTAATCTATTGCCATGATCTGATTGTCCATCTTGTCCCGATTATGAACCATGCTATATGGTTCAAAATGCTTCAACAAATGAATTTTGATGTGATCTTCTCCGAAAAATTTCTTGCAATCTTTTATTAAAATTGAATAAAACTTATTTCAATCCTATTTATGTTTTTTAATTGAACATTGAGATAAGAAATTGATTGAAATCCTTAAAAAAAATTGTCCATGCAATGGTATATTGTGGGTCACAAAATTTTTCATATATATATATATATATAATATATATATATATATATAAAATATATATATGACTTTATAATTCAAATAATTTATTTTTAAAATTGAATTGTAATAGCATACATGTTGATTGCACTAAAAGACACTTTCTACAAGCCAATATGAAGCATGATTGGAATTCTTTCGATGTTCACTATTCAATTGATACATGATATATGTAGTTCATTTTAAGTATCAAAGTGATTTGCATTATAACTTAAGATTGTACGTATTTTCTTAGTCTATGAAACTGGAAATCAAAATTGAACATGTATTTTACTAACAAAAGTTATAGTATATAGAAAAAGTATTAAATTAGTGAAATAATTTTAACAAATCCATAAAATTCAAAAATTAATGAGCATCCATAAACAAGATTAATAAAAATCCATAAACTGAAATACTGAATACATGTATCAATAAAATATCCATATGAAAATATATACAAATTACAAATATCACATGAACATCCATAAAATGAAATAATAAGCATCCATAAACTAAAATAATGTCCATGATGTACATCCATAAACTCTCAATGTATGAAAATATACAAAATCTGTATCACACATGTGAATGTGCCCTATGAAATGATCCATAAATATACGAACTATGACACTCTATGTACCACCAGAACTCCTATGTGAGTTTTGTTGGGCAAAGTTAGTGTCCATATGGTGGTATTACAATATAACACATTCAAATTCAAAATAATTAGATCATTATTTGTAAAAAATAAACAATATGGAAATAAATGATTTTGAACCACATTTTTAATGACATATGTTCATGAATCTACTAACCTGATTCGATTCCAAATGCAATTCAGATAGGATGGGGGTCTGATCATGAATCTCGGTTTGGTGCTCCCTTGCCCATGGCTCAATGATTGGGGCCTGCATCGATGGACCCGATCATCAGTCCCTCTAAACCAAACATCCCACTCATGTCTCCACATAACAATGACATCAACGAAACTCTGCATATGGGCCTTTGTACACAATGGAAAAGACAAATTATAATTAATCTAAAAATTAATTAGTATATATATCTAACTTAAAAAAGAAAATGTTGAAATATTAGGAATAATTTTTTTTACCTCAATTCTTGGTGCATGTGGCTGTACATAGTGACTCTCCTCCACATTAGTGAATATACAAGGTGGAGGTGGAGGTGGAGGAGAATCCATGGAAGCATGTTCTGGTCGAGGATGGCCTGGCTAATCAACTGTCCCCTCGGATGACCTCATAAGATCATCCATGTAGCTGTGATGTGTCTACATGTTATCGTGAACTTATTAATATAAATGCAATCTCATATGAACTAGAAACTTTAATATAAATAATTATGCATAATTTGACAATAAGAGTCAAAAGTTTCATATATATATATATTCATGGTCTTTGTCATGCACGTTGTGCACCCTCCAAGTCTCAAGAATAGCATCACAAGATATACATGTATATGTCAAAAGCTAGTCAAAGGGTAAACTCACAAGAAATGTATCATCATATAAGTGAAATTGCGGGTCATGAGGCAATGTTGGTGGTCTCCTAATCTCTTTATCCAATGTAACACAGACACTAGCCAATGCAACACACACATTGACCAATGACGTATGCATGTTGTCTGCAATAGTCTCACTAGTCTCACCACCGAGCTGCGACAACTTCTCTAGCTCTGTCGGTAATACCAAGCTCGAAGAAGGTAGTGGAAAGAATCTCAGAGGTGGTGGTACATACCCAAAGCCCCTACGAAACCCCTCACACTCATAGGTATGTCCCAAATCCATTCCATAATAATGAGATCCGGTATCATTGTATTCCAACTTCATATGTAACACAAAATCTAAATAGAAATGTTTGAAAAAATAAATGGCTACCTAGTCATGGTGGGGGGACTGGCCCCATGATCCAATGAATCTATCATACATAAAATGGGTTTCAATAACATTCCTAAAATATTTCAGTGGAATTAGACCTCAATGTCTATGAGGGAGATCCATAGGGATGTTGAACAACTCCCCACAAACATCAATGTCCTTGGTGGCCTCTTTGCTCACCTCCCAAGAATTTGAGCCTCTAACCTCATGCTTCGTAATCCTCTGTATAGACTATAATATATCGTTATGTGGGCCCAACCTATGGTATGTATTAGTCAACCTATTGATGCTATATAGCGTCAAATACAATGAAATATGATTTTGTGAATTGGTAGGGATGTTATTTCTCTTTTTTTGTGATCTGTGTATGACAGGTCGTACCATCCTTTAATGTGATCTAAGTTGTAGCATCATCCCACAGAGGGATCGATGCTACACTCTAATCCTAGTCTTTGGCCTGTTGAGGGCCTATAAATAATAAACACAATTTAACATATATATATATAACTAACAAAATAGAAGCATAATAACATATACATAAAATTCAAGCACATGAGTTGAAGACAATTTAAAAATTAAAGACAATTTCAAGACGTAAACACATAAAGTTTGAAGAGGATTTAAAAATGTAGGAGGTATACTTGAAATGAGTTAAGAAGGACCATTGGATGTAGCATGGTCATCAACAAAGACAAAAACATTGCCTCTAGCACTCTGATTAGTGTCAGAGGAAGGATTTATTAGGGGAACATGAACTCTCGGTGGGTTACATGATCTATCAGGAGCCTAACTATGTTTAAAAAAACCTATCGCACTATGATGGCCTAAAGTTGGGGCGTATATATGGGATGCCTCAACACATTACATATAATACATATAAACTAATCCAAGAAAACAATGTGGACAAAAAAACCATTTCTAAACTCAAGAAAAATAATGTAGCGTGTAGTCCTAAACTTTAGAGTCCATTTTTTTATAATTTATCAACCAAAGTATTGAGTTCGATGTAAACACAATGGAAAGAAGTGATCAAATCTATTTCATACTTTTTCTCATTTATAAATAATGAATTTTAATCAAGGCGCATAAATCTGTAAACATATATGTAAAAATTTGAAATCAACCTATTTACAAAACTAATAAAGTTTCATACCAACCAAATACCACAATATACTTTAAGTTTTTAATGTGAGACTTTGACACATGACATGTACTAGGTGCAACCAAATGAAGACAATGTTTCTTGTACAACACACTATATAATGAAACAATATGGTACAAACTAGAAAAGAGTCTAAATGTTTTTATTCATTAGACCAAATGCACTTTTCATGATGGATTTAATGTATCTATCAATAATGCATTGTTGATATATATGTGTGTGTGTGTTATGTTAAATAGTTATAAAACTATGTTATATTATATTTTATATATAGAACTATAATATATATCTATGTGATGTTATAGTTAAATGACATATATATAAAAACAACTTATTTTTAGATTTTCAACATAAAGATTATATTGTTATTTAAAACTAGAATCCTAATTATATTTAATTATAAAAAATATTAAAGTATAAATTAATTTAAATTTAAAATAATAAAATAAGAATTCTTATTTTATAAATAGAGGTTCACTACAAGCAACTATATTCATCATGTTAATCTCAAGCTTTTAATTTACTTATTTATTGGTTATAGTTTGGTTGTTTTCTGTTTTGGATTTTTTTTGGGTATATTTTTTGTCATATTTGTTAGAAATTTAAAATGCATTTTGAATAACAAAAAAATGAAAAAAATGAAAATTTATTTCACAAAATTCCTTTAAAATAAAAAAACTTTAAAACCTAAAATAATTAGAAAATAAATGCTTTTACCATTCAAAATCAGAAAATATGCATTTAATAAACAAAACATTTCAAGTAAGAAACAAATCTAAAACCTAAATTATAGTTTTTTTTTTTTTTTTTTTTTTTTTTTTTTTTTTTTTTTTTTTTTTTTTTTTTTTTTTTTATGGTTTCGAAGTGTTTTCTATTGTTTTTTGAAGGGTTTTTTTTATGGTCTTCAAGGTTGGTTCTGTGTTTTCTAAGTTGTTTTGAAGGGTTCTTTTTATGGTTTTCTTGGTTGGTTTTATGATTTTCTAAGTTCTTTTGAAGGGTTTTTTATGTGGTTTCCATATGTTTTTTTTTTAAATAATTGATTTTCATCGTTTTCGTACATGGTTATTTTCTTTAAATTATTTTGTCTAATTTTGAAAAAATAAATAAATACAAAAGATAGAATACCTACCTTCGTTTGAGATTATGGGACATTGGCGGGGTGGTTGGTGAGATTGATTTGAATGCTCCATGCTCCAATTGCTCAATCGAGCTACTGTCACGCTCTCTATTGAGCTCCTATTTTACCCGTTGTTTGTGCAAATGGTGCGCACAGACTGCTGGAATGGTATTCATAATAAAAAAAAAAAGGCTCAATTTATCCATAAAGTTCGAATGATCCATAATGCTCAATCGAGCATTATATCTCGACCAAGGGTTTGTTTTTAACCCTTCATCGAGCTACCTTTTTAGCGCCCAAGAAGCTCGATTGAATGCTTTAAAAAGGCTCCATTGAGCCATTGCTTTTTCCACCCAAACGTGCCTTTTTCACCAAAAAGAGTAACCCATCTCCACCTTTTACCCAAATGTGAACATGGTATTAGATGTAATCAATTTCATTTGGGCTCCATTCTATGTACTTTGAGAAGAGGGTGCCTATCATGGAAGTTATCTGAGGATGGATCAATGAGGTGTTTGAGTCATAATGTTAGAACAACACCTTTATTTGTAAGCTACAAAAGTGTTTCTTTGTTTTTAGTTTGATGAAGCAATTCATGTGATGGGAAAAATGCATCAAGGCCCCTAGATATGCAAAAATACCCAAGTTTATTTTCTGCTTGGCGTCATGAACTATTACTAATAAAGCTTCTTTGTTGTATTTCTTAGTTTAAGTTGAATTTATCTAGTTTCCAATAAAATTTTGGTTGTCCTTAGACCATGTATATTCCTACTTAGGTAGTTATATTTGTCATGAACCAAAAAAATTATTATACTCTAGACCCTCACGCTAAATTCTCATTAAGGTTACCCTTTCAAATGACCTTAATTATGTTGTGTTCATCTAGGTAGGGTATACAATTCTATGGAATTTGATTTGATATATCAATATTGCTAACACATTCTTTCATTATCAAATTGTGGATCACTATATTCATCTTACCCACTCATTTCTTAGAGCCATCGTCTAATGTCTCAACCCACATAGTACATATACTCATTTGGTTCCAAACTCTTCCAAAGAAACAAATGTGGGTGAATATGGTTGGATTTTGGTGTCAAGAAAGAAAAATACAGTTATGGTGGATAAGCCCAAGCCTTGAAAGTCCCTAATCATAGCGCTCCTACTATGGATATGTCTAGTAAGTGGGGAACTACAAATCAACTAATACCCCTTTAGGCTCAACCTAGAAAAAGAGTGGTAGATGTAGATCTCAATATCCTTTACCACTTTTGTGTGCATAAGAAAAGGAAGAAATCACTAATGTTACCAACCATGTGAAATACACCCAACATATTACCCTCAAAGATTGGATGCTTCAGGCCTCAACTATTATGAATAAAATCTATGGATTCTTTGAGACCTCAAGGACAATGAAGTGTAGATTCTTGATGTTACTATTTTGGAATGAAAAAGCAGCTTCATGAAATGTCTAGGTCTTAAGTGACCTTAGAAAGAAATCTTTTTTCTTCTAGTTATTGATTTCAATTGGTAGGAATAAAGTCTTTACTTGGAAGAAGTCAAAATTATAGTTTTGTTTTTTTACATATGATATTCTATGTAAGTATTATTACTCTAATCATGTTGAAGGAGAATGAGGTGTTCTTGCAATGATGTATATGAAAAATATTAGGGATTATATTCGCTCGTGGGCTAAGTTTCCAAGTTTTTTTTTCAAAAATATATATGCCAATTTCCATTTTTTAGAAACAATTCTCCCAATTTCTACAAGGCAATTTTTTTTCTTTCTAAAATCATGAAAAAAATCTAGGAACTAAATTCCTTATAAATTTGAATATTTTTACAAAAAATTCATGAAATATTTTATGGTTGAAATTTTTGTATTAGTAATATTTTCCAAGCTATATACACCTTAAGATAAGTATGCAACCCTAAAATTAATCTAGAATGAACCATTATATGATTTTTCATCTATCTTGGTAGCTTTGTGGGTGAAAAATGTGGAGGAATTGGCTTGTAGATTTCATTTATTGGTATGTATTAGTTTGGATATTTGGTGTCTAGAATGTTCCTAATCAGTTTAAAGCATCAAATGACTTACTTTGGGGTCAAAAACTCATGGGTATAATTCTTAACACCTTAATGTTGTTTTATAAACCAAGAGATTTCCTACAATTGAAAATTCTCCTCAATTGGAATCACATGTGGAAGTTATTCCTCTTGTATATTGACCTACCCTACTAACCATCATGGTAATAAGTGGTTGTTGCATTAACCCCCATTAGTCACAAATGTGGAGATATTCAAGTGTGGATTTTCAAGAAGAACCTAGAAGTTTTAAAACCCTAACATTAATTAAGGGTCAAGGCATGCAAAAAACCCAACCCTAGAAGACTATCAAGTTATGTGAATATGAAGCCATAAGAAAGCGACGAGGTTCCATTATTTTTGCATTGCACTTGTTCCATAGTTGAGAAAAGCATCTAGGAATGGGATTTGAGAGCGTCATAGAGGAGGTAGAATATTTTGTAGCAACCATTTGGGTTATTGTGTCAAAATAAAATCCATAGTGAGTGTCCCTTTCTTAACTGAAGAAACTTGCATTTTATAACTGAAGAAATTTAAGAGAGTAGAGCATAAAGATCACACTCTAGCTATATTTGTTTCTGTATTTGGGTTCCCAACTTACATTTTATGTTCATTTGTTTATTATTTCATTTTTTTACTATTTTATTGTTGGATTTTAGTTATTTCATAAATTTGAGCACTAAGTTAGTAATAAAAAAAAATTGATCTATGGAAATAACTCGCATAAGAAAATATTTAAAGATATTACAATATTTGTTGTGAAAATCTATGAATATCTATTATAGTTTCTGGATCATATTAGTATTATATAAGTTTTGTTTGAGGTTTTTATGAGAGTGGTAAGATCAAAGCTTCCTTAATAAGGATATCACAAAATCCTAACCATGGTAAATGAGTCCACCCGTTACAACCCTTAAGATGCAACGGTAGAGAGATGGATGAACAAATTATTGATATTTCTCATAATATGGTCATCCACATGGTGGTTGTAGTCAACAAGTTTGGACCTTTGGGAAGTGTTAATGGTGTTGGAACATGCAAACATACAAGGGATCTCCCCAGTATGAAGTCCCAATCAAACCTCACATCATTTGGTATAGGAGTCCCATCCAGAATTATGGCCCAACTGCCATTATAGAGATTTTCCTTGGATTGAGAGATCAATATTAGAGAGTAGTGTGGATGTAGTTATGAACGAGAAAGAGAGTGTGCCTTGTGTCTTTTGGACTTCCTCATATGGATCTTTTGTCCATTCATGGTTCTTGGAATTCTACATTTTGTCTTTCAAATAATTATATAGTTACATCATCATTTCCATATAATGATGAGTTACCAACATGAAAATTCATTAACATTGATGAATTGGACTCATAATGAATGATGACATGAAATTTCTTAAGAGTTGACAATGTTTCCACTTGTATCTTGAATCTTGCATGTAGGTTTCATGTTGTTGTTTCTTTTATCCTCCAAAGGTTGTCAGATCATATTGAGTATTTATGAGCTACTTTAATCATCGAGATTCCAAAGTTCTTAATCTTGTTTCATTATGTGTTCTTTGATCTTGAATACTTCCTCAAAATGTTACCTTTGATGAATCACCTCATGCATCCTCAGCATGTTTTTCTGGAACACCAGCAACTAAGACCACTCATGGCAAGAAAAAAATTAGCCCAAAAACCTCCTATTCTAACATGTTTCACGTAAATTTTCTAATCATGGTTCATTAGTGGGCTTAGGAAGAGATGAGAAGGCTTAATATGAATAGGGAACAATTTTAAGGGACAAGGGATAAGTGGTTGAGGCTTGAGGATGTTTTTTGTTCTCAACGAAGAAGAGCAGGCTTAAGGGAGGGTGTAGAGCACAAACTAAAGGATGAAGGAAGTTAAATGATGTTTGTTGTTGTGCCATTCATTCAACTGGAAAGTATAAGTCATAAGGAGGTTATAGGCACAGTGTGAATGTTGAAGGAAGGCTGATTTTCACTATTGATGCACCATATGCTGAGTTGAGGGTTTGGTGAGGGCGCAAGGCACAATCCAAGGAGGGAAGGAAGTCTTGATTATTGTCTGATGATGCACCATGTACTTGGGAAGAAAGAGGCTTACTTTAGGGTGCAATTTGGAAAGGGAAGGAGATGATGTTTCTTTAGAGTTTTCTATGCATTTTGAAGAGGGTAAAGGGAGAAGTCTAAACAAGGAAGGGGTCTTGACTCAGCCTTAAGAGTGCTCTATGCACCCTCTTAGCCTTAGTGGGGAAGAAACAAAATATTTCTAAGTCTGAAAGATAAGGCAAGGAGAAAACATAATGGGTTAGGCGTAGAATCAAGTGTGACAAATACCAACTCATCAGTAGAACTTAGACATGATAAAATACTGAAAAATACATATCAAAATTCCAGTTTACAAATACTCTCCAAGTACAATAGAAAAAGTGTGGGCGACTATGATCAAAAGTGTCATTTTATAAGTAACAATTTTGTTATAACTGTGAAGTACACCATTGATGTTCTAAATAATATGAAGAAACTTAGGAATGAACAAGAACACTTGAAACATGTGAAATGACATGAAACGAAACTTTGACGACCAAAGTGAAATTTGATACGTTGGTTAGGTAGGATCCAAAAATTTAATGTAGTGAAGTTTTGGAGGGTGTTGTGGCAGTGACAACAGTTGGTGACACACTGGGTGAGCTTGAAATACTCTGTCTAGGAATATCTTTTAGTCAGACGGTTATCCTTTTAGGAATTATTGATTCACCAATTACATTTCCTTGACTTCCCCTTTTAGAGTGATTATATGTTTAACACCCTACATTCATTTCCTTGGTTCAACGGACAAAAGACTATGCCATATCCTAATTATTTTAATCTAGGAAAGTGTAATATAAAATGGTGAGTTTAAGATATACAAAGTATGAGTTTCATCTATGGTGTTTCTATCCTGCAAATAGGCTTGGACAGTACCTCAACGGAGTCACTACAGTAGCACAAGCATTGCTTTGCTGTTAGCAAGCCTGAATAGTACCCTGGTGAAGTCACTTTCTTCACCTCTCTGTGTAGGAATCCTTTCTCTTTTTTCACCCCTTTATTTATTTATTTAGTAGAATTATGCTTTGACACTTGTTATTTTAATGGTATGGAAGAGGGATCATGACCTATTGAGAGAAGGAAATTCCCCCCCTTCAAAGAATTATTTATATAACCTTTGAAATATTTTTTCTCGCTATAGATTTCCCCTTATCCTTTCTCTACTCGATCAGATAAGCATGTAAAACACAAAGCAGATTACATATCAACATGAGGAGTTGGGATACTAGAATAGATGGAAGTTTCATGGGTTCACTAAAGGTTCTCTTCTTGAATGTATCATATTTTCCATTCGAACCAGACTCTAATAGATAGGCAAGTGTTCTGGCTATCACATTCCCCATTTAACTCATCAAATAACCCTTTAGATCCATACACTATTTCACACATTTTCTTATTTATATACAACAACCAAAACACGAAAGATAAAACGAGAGATGACATGACATGACAAACATAAGATGGAGGAAAAATGATAAGAAAATAATATTGTACAAGGAATGTAACTTAGAGAGACTACTAAAAGTAGTGCTTCAAAGCTCAAGCGTTAACGAGAAGAGCGTTTGTCCTCCCATCTAAGGATTTCAGCCTTAAAGAATTGCGATCGAGTTTTTCTTCGATGGTGTATGGGCCTATCTACAGAGATTGGAACTTTGTGTGTTTTCCTTTCTCTTAATGGGCTTTATGCCACTTCAATAATAAGTCACTCACATCAAACATTTTAGTGCCTGTAGATTTCTTATCAAACCAGTGCTTGAAACATTTTTTATGTATGAAAATTCTTTCTTTAGCTTTGAGCCTTTCTTCCTCGAGTTTAAGCAAGGTATCTATCCTGCTTTGAACTAGAAGGCATGGTTTTCCTTGTGAATATTGGGAGAGTTGCAAGGCTAGGAGATATAGGTTAGGATGAAGGATATATTCTTTACCATTTACGAAGAAGTATGATGAAGTTTTAAGAGAGGATTTATGAGTTACATGGTCCGCTCGAAATTCATTTACCAAAACATTATGCGAGTTCCTTTGTTGTAAGAAAATAATTTCCTTAATTATGCGAATAAGATTCTTATTGGTTGATTCTTCTAAACCATTTCCCTATCGGTAATAATTTGATGCATTCTTTAATACGATATCTTATTCCAATGCAAACTCATAAAGTTTCAATGAGGAAAATTAAGTTTCACTTTCAAAGATAAGAGACATTGGAACACCATACATGGCTATGATGTTCTACTTCAGAAATTGGATGACTTCCTAGTCATTGACTTGTCTTCAAGGAAATGATTCAATCCACTTAGTAAAATAATTTGTTGTTGTTAAAATGTATGAGTGTTTCATTGAAGAGTGTTGGAACATTTCTCCAATAACATCTAGTCCCCACTATTGGAATGGTTCCTCAACTACTACTAGTAACAGTGTGGAGACTGACTTCTAGTTTTGACCGACACATCTTTGACAGGCTTGGAAATTTTGAGCATAAGCATGAGCATCCTTAAATAAGGTGAGCCAATAGTAACCAACCCTCATTACTTTATGTGCTTGTATCACCTGTTGGATACCTATACCAATAGGTTTCATATTTCATGATAGGCAAATTCAAATGCCAAAATATGCTCTACTTTGCTGATACAAAGATCCCATATTTCCAAGAAAAGACAAGGTGTGTACATACCTTCATGTCTACTAAATTTTGATGGATGGTCCAACAGTCTAATCTGGATCATGCCATGTTTCAATTTCCTATTATAGAATAGAGAAACAAGTCTGTCCAAACTGTTTAAACTTGGCAGACCAATAGTTAGGCAGAGAAACTAAGGTCCCCAACTGCTTAATCTGGGGCCTTGGAAGCAATGAGGGTAGTGCTAAATAGGCAATCAAAAGAAAAAGCCAATGGAAAAGAAAAGGCACATAAGGGTCTGCAAGTCCAAGTGCACCCTTCAAGAAGAAACAAAAAAATGTTAGGAAAGTAGATGGGTAGGTAGATGGGGTTGCAGAAGAGGTATTCCTTTGAAACTGAATCTTGTTGGTCAATATAAGGAAAATAACACAATGAAGCATGTCTAACTTCCTTTTTCCTTGTGTTACACTCATTACTAACATCCCTACACTAGTTGTGTTTGTGAAAGAATTCAAGGTCTTATGTTGGTTCTGGTTTCCTTTAAGAGCCACATTTCTTGTGCAAAATTCTTTTCATTTTGATCTACTCCCTAAGCTAAGTGGTTTTCAAATAAACTTAGTGATATCACTCCTCATTCACCTTTTCCCTCCATATTAACTCCTAACTTCTATTATCTAAATTCCCTATGTCACCCTTTCCCTACTATTATAACACCATGGTGTATAGAACCCCAAGCATTCCATAAATATCCCCCCCGTTGGCATTATAGCCATATGTTCACCATTAGGGAATTAAATTGACATCTGGTCAGTTTAAGAACCCAAGCCTTACCTCTTTTCCTCCTTTGGAATTCATTTACCCATTCAACCCTTCATTTTCCTAACAACCTTGTAAAAAAACCCATTTTCACCCCTAACCCGCTCAAAAGGAAAAAATACATAAAAAACCCACTTTTCCGACTCATCCTAAGTTTTTGAGCTATGCGCCATTTTGCAAAGAAATACATTGAAAAACCCACTATTGCGACCTATCCAAAGTATGCGCGATTTTATAAAGAAAACATTGGAAAACCATGCAAATTCACCCATATTCTAAAGGTCCCGCCGGGCACAAATCCCATGAAAAATACATTTTTTATTGCCCACCCGACGCTGTATCGTCCGGACAACTCATTGACCCGTCGACCGTCCGATCGGGCGCTTTTCATCCAACGGCTCACATGGATATCGGACCGGCCCCGACGTCCGTGAGATAGCTTCTGATATCTGTCAGAGGGTGACGTTAGGCCTCGGCCACGCGTCGCCCCCACAGCGTATCGGAGCCCCCTCTGACAACTCCACTTCCGTATCAAAAGCGGTGCGATATCATACCGCCTGCAATTTCCGGTTTCTGCCAACCCGCCTGCCAACGTCACTGCCAGCATCACTGCTACGTCATCGCCGTGTCCGCGCCCCCGTCTGCCATTGCTCCACCTGTCCGCCACCTCACCATCCCCGTGGACCACTCATAAGCCGCCACGTCACCTGATGACGTCATGCTGATGTCATCTGACCCTGACCCCACCCGATGACGTCATGCTGACGTCATCCGAAAAAGGCGCCAATGTTCCAAAAAAATCCATATTTTGGCCAAATTTTCACGTTTTTTTCACTTTTTGCATAAATGTCTGTTGCGTCTTCTGCATGTATTTTATGTCCAAGCTCACGCCAACCTCATGAATTCAACCTGGAGACCTTCGATGCGCCAACCCACCTGCATTTGTGACACGGACTGTCAGTTTACCAGGTATTTATCCTTGCAAATCCTCTCTGCGCCTGGTTTTGTCTGCAAATAGCCAAAATTAACTTAAAATAAAGAAAAAACTGATAATTGACCGGCAAATCCCCTCTGCCTGGTTCACATTTGAAGTATAAAGTCGACATTCACCAGCTAAGCCTTGTTTACCAGAGCTTTCATAAAACCTGCGTTCTGTTCGTGCAGTCGTGAACAGGGAACCTGAAACTACACCTAAATTACTGAGAAAGAGTCTGTTAAAGACAAGCATTTGCCTCTTCTAGTGTTTTATGCAGTATTTCAATTGCTGCAATTTACCCTTCTGCTCTCTGTTTCTCAATAAATCCCCTCTCTTTCCAAGAAACTCTCTTGTCTGTTACTCTACACAGTAACACTAATTCACCTATCAGCAGAGTTTTTAAGTAACTATGGATACACCAGTAGCACCTGTGGCCCTCAATATTGCCCCATTGAATGCCCCTCAGAGAGAATTGGAGTGGTAGGCATTAGTAGATTTGGATTATCAAATCTCAGAGGAATTCCTAATGAAAAGAAAGTTCCGCATCCACCTGTTAAATGAACTAAAGGCTAAACATGAGACTGGAATAGATGTATTGGGCATTTGGGATTCCTTCCTCCC
>APFE030194003.1:32142-46756 GCA_000404065.3 Pinus taeda | reverse complement strand
TGGACACTTTTCCCTAGGCCAAAGATCAAAGCCTAAGGGAACCACCTGTCCTCCGGTACCAAATTTCAACAAAAATAAGCCGACTTGATAACAAGTTGGGCCGACATGTCATTTGGAGAGGTATTGTTGTTATTCTTGAAGCAGACTTGAACGAAGATGCATGTGCTTGTCTTGGAAAGCTATTTGACACTCTAATTGACTCTTATACAAATGTAACATGCCCAAGAAGGGTCCTTCATACATGACATTGATACTCTTTGACTTTATGACCAATCCTAAGGGTTCACAATGGGAGCCATTACTAAAAATAAAATTCCTTGCTCATGAAACCTATGAGACAAGCATTACAAAAATAATTTTATTTTTCTTTACATCAATTATATAAAATCACATTTACATATGTCATTATGAAGACCGAATCTAGTTGCACTTTTCAACAAGAGGGTCTAGTGTAGATGATATCTTATGAAATGTAGATGCAGCACAGAGGATGGGTGAGTCATGGTGTTTTCCAACAAAATAGTGTTATTATTATTTGTGTGCTCCATGTTTTCTCCTTCTAGCATTGTTCTCGAGTAGTACCACTTAGAAAATATACATAAAATGGTATGTTTAAATTTATATGTTTTTTTGGTCCGCATCACACACACATCCACACAATATGACCTAGAGAGGAGGATGGTAAGGTCGAGAAAGCAAGCATCCTAAGCTTTCGACCAATCAACCATTGTGCTGGTAGACAACACTAGGATTTTGGGTGTTCAATATGTTTAAATATGCTAAGATCCCTCTTACAAAATGGATTATTTCTCTTACGATAACATTGATTACATTATTCCTAGTAGATTTTAGTTTAGAAAGCTTATATATTTTGAGATTTTGCATGATATATAAATGGACTAGAATTAGTTGGATCACAATGTCGTGCCTTCAACTCTCTTTTTAGCTTTATTAGACTTCTAATATTTTATTTTGTATCTACTGCATATGGGTGATTTCAGTGACCACATATACATAAAATACAAAATGGATTATCCTCCTTTATATAACAAAGCTCAAAGACGAGTATGTTTCATGTTATGATTTACTGTTGCATTCAACTCTCAAATTTAACTTGTATAATGATTCTAGTATCTTATTATGTATATGTTGTAGATGGCTTGTTCGGGCGAGCACAAGTAAGAGGAATGCAAAATGGAATGTCTATATCTATATTGCAAACTCTAGACGAGGTATGTTTGGTATAATGAATAATTATTCGTTTTGAATTATATTTGCCATTACTATTTGTGCTTTTATTTTAACCTTATCAACCCACCTTTTTCTTTTCAGCAGAGAAGAGGAAAACATGACAATAGAGATAATGTGCGAAGGGGAAGTTTGCAATTTTTTGTTTGATGTTGTCTACATGTTTTTTTTTTAAGTTCATGCCTTCAAAATCTCTAGTTTGACTTTTATTAGAAATCTAATATATAATTGTGTATCTATTGCAGATTGCTTGTTCAAGTGAGCAAAAATATGTGAAATACAAAATGGATTGTCCCCTTTTATATAACAATCTCAAAGAATGATGTGTTTCTTATTACGATTAATTATTCCATAATCTCTAGTTTAACTTGTATAACGATTCTAATATGTTATAGTGTGTCTTCTATAAATGGTTTGTTTTGATGAGCACGAGCAAGTGGAATACAAACAACGTCCACGTTATGAAACAAACTCTAGGGGAGTTGTGTTTCCTATTATGAATAATTATTGGTTTTGAATTATGTTTAACATTACTAATTGTGTGTGTATTTTAAGCTTATTCAACCTACTTTTTTTTCCTTTTCATTGGAGGACAACACATTGCAAGAGAGATGATGTGCAGAGGGGATGTTTGCAATTTGTTCTTAATTCTTGGCTGCATGTTTTGTTTTGTTTAGTTTGAGCATGGCCATGCTATGTTGTACTCGTTTTCCTTTGTTTTGCATTTTTTTCTCGTTTTTTTTTAGTTTGGACTTGGTTTCGTTTGTTGGGTGTGTTGTACTCTTCCTTTATTTTGTTTTTTTGTTCCTTTAATGTTTCTTTTTTTTTGTCTTGGTTTCATTTGTTGGGTGTGTTGTACTCTTCCTTTGTTTTGTTTTTTGATCTTTTAGTGTTTTTTTTAGTTAGGTCTTGTTTTTGTTTGTTGTGTGCGGAAACAGAAATGAAGGAAGCAAAGAAAGAAAATTGAAGTTATTGTTCATAAACAAAGGTGAGTCAACATTTCTATATACAATGAACTTCACTTAAAAGTATCTTTCGCTACTTTGTAGCTCCATTTATTATCTTTTCAAATTATTCTATGCTTTATCTAAGCTCTCATAGTCAACTATATTTATCTTTTCTATGTAGTGAACAACTACAATTGTATGTTCGACACAAGTTAAGTGGTGAAGACGCACTAGACATTCTACAAACATGACATAGAGGATGGGTGAGGCATACTTTTGTCCTACACAACATTGTTGTCCTTTAATACATTGAAATATTTGTTAGTTGCACAATGATTTATTATTTTGTCATGGTTTCGAGATAGTATGATCTTGTTCATGGGTGTGAGATTTGAGATTTTTCCTAGAACTTTGATATGAAAGAAATGGAAATGTTACACTCGGTTCACATGTTCAGGGATTATTGTTCATGATTGTCGTTATCGTAATATTATCCAAGGGAAGGTAATTATGTGTATGGTTGATTCATCACTCTGTATATTTATTCTTTAACCTCTCATGGTTTATTCGTGATCTTAGATATAATATTACTTTGTGCAGTGAACGACTACAATAGTAGTGTCTGGGAGGGTCGAGTAGAGATAATATCTTAGGAAATGTAGATGTAGCGCAGAGGATGGGTGAGTCATGTTTTTTTGCAACAAAATAGTTTTATTGTTATTTGTGTGCTAAATATTTTCTTCTTCTAGCATGGTTCTCGGGTAGTACCATTCAGATGATATACATAAAATGGTATGTTTAAATTTATATGTTTTTTTGGTCTGCATCACACGCACACACCCACACAACTTAACCTAGAGAGGAGGATGGTAAGGTCGAGCAAGCAAGCATCCTAAAATTTTGACCAGTCAACCATTGTGCTAGTAGACAACACTAGGATTTTGGGTGTTCAATATGTTTAAATATGCTCAGATCCCTCTTACAAACTGGATTATTTCTCTTACGATAACATTGATTACATTATTCCTAGTAGATTTTAGTTTAGAAAGCTTATATATTTGAGATTTTGCATGGAATATAAATGGACTAGAATTAAGTTGGATCACAATGTCGTGCCTTCAACTCTCTAGTTTAGCTTTATTAGAATTCTAATATTTTATTTTGTATCTACTGCATATGGTTGATTTTAGTGACCACATATACATAAAATACAAAATGGATTATCCTCCTTTATATAACAAAGCTCAAAGACGAGTATGTTTCATATTATGATTGATTGTTGCATTCAACTCTCCAATTTAACTTGTATCATGATTCTAATATCTTATTATGTATATGTTGTAGATGGCTTGTTTCGGTGAGCACAACTAAGTGGAATGCAAAATGGAGTGTCTATATTTATATTGCAAACTCTAGACGAGGTATGTTTGGTATAATGAATAATTATTCATTTTGAATTATGTTTGCCATTACTATTTGTGCTTCTATTTTAATCTTATCACCCCACCTTTCTTATTTTCAGCAGAGAAGAGAACACGACAATAGAGATAATGTGCAAAGGGGAAGTTTGCAATTTTTTGTTTGTTGTTGTCTACATGATTTTTTTTTTTTTCTAAGTTCATGCCTTCAAAATCTCTAGTTTGAATCTTATTAGAAATCTAATATTTAATTGTGTATCTATTGCAGATGGCTTGTTCAAATGAGCAAAAATATGTGAAATACAAAATGGACTATTCCCTTTTATATAACAATCTCAAAGAATGGTGTGTTTCTTATTACGATTAATTATTCCATACCCTCTAGTTTAACTTGTATAATGATTCTAATATGTTATAGTGTGTTTTCTATAAATGGTATGTTTTGATGAGCACGAGCAAGTGGAATACAAACAATGTCCATCGTTATGAAACCAACTCTAGGGGAGTTGCGTTTCCTATTATGAATAATTATTGGTTTTGAAATATGTTTAACATTACTAATTGTGTGTATTTTAAGCTTATTCAACCTACTTTTTTCCCCTTTCAGCAGAGGACAACACATGCTGCATGTTTTGTTTTGTTCAGTTTGAGCATGGCCATGCTATGTTGTACTCGTTTTCCTTTGTACTGCATTTTTTTCTCGTTTTTTTAGTTTGGTCTTGGTTTCGTTTGTTGGGTGTGTTGTACTCTTCCTTTGTTTTGTTTTTTTGTTCTTTTAATGGTTTTTTAGTTTGGTCTTGGTTTTGTTTGTTTGGTGTGTTGTACTCTTCCTTTGTTTTGTTTTTTTGTTCTTTTAATGTTTTTTGTAGTTTGGTCTTTTTTTCATGTGTTATGTGCGGAAATAGAAATGAAGGAAGCGAACAAAGAAAATTGAGGTTATTGTTCATAAATGAAGGTGAGTCAACATTTCTATATGCAATGCACTTCACTTAAAAGTATCTTTCGCTACTTTGTAGCTCCATTTTTTTTTCAAATTATTCTATGTTTTATCTAAGCTCTCATAGTCAACTATATTTATCTTTTCTATGTAGTGAACAACTACAATTGTATGTACTGCACAAGTCAAGTGGTGAAGACGCACTAGACATTCTATAAACATGGAATAGAGGATGGGTGAGGCATACTTTTCTCATACACAATGCTGTTGTCCTTAAATACATTAAAATATTTGTTAGTTGCACAATGATTTATTATTTTGTCATGGTTTCGAGATAGTATGATCTTGTTCATGCGTGTGAGATTTGAGATTTTTCCTAGAACTTTGATATGAAAGAAATGGAAATGTTACACTCGGTTCACATGTTTAGGGATTATTGTTCATGATTGTCGTTATCGTAATATTAGCCAAGGGAAGGTAATTATGTGTATGGTTGATTCATCACTTTCTATATTTATTCTTTAACCTCTCTTGGTTTATTCGTGATCTTAGATATAATATTAGTTTGTGCAGCAAACGACTGCGATAGTAGTGTCTGAGAGGGTCAAGTGGAGATGATATCTTATGAAATGTAGATGCAGCAAAGAGGATGGGTGAGTCATGTTGTTTTCCAACAAAATAGTGTTATTGTTATTTGTGTGCTCTATGTTTTCTCCTTCTAGCATTGTTCTCGGGTAGTACCACTTTGAAAATATACATAAAATGGTATGTTTAAATTTATATGTTTTTTTGGTCCGCATCACACACACACACCCACACAACATGACCTAGAGAGGAGGATGGTAAGGTCGAGCAAGCAAGCATCCTAAGCTTTCGACCAATCAATCATTGTGCTAGTAGACAACACTAGGATTTTGGGTGTTCAATATATTTAAATATGCTCAGATCCCTCTTACAAAATGGATTATTTCTCTTACGATAACATTGATTACATTATTCCTAGTAGATTTCAGTTTAGAAAGCTTATATATTTTGAGATTTTGCATGGAATATAAATGGACTGGAATTAGTTGGATCACAATGTCGTGCCTTCAACTCTCTAGTTTAGCTTTATTAGAATTCTAATATTTTATTTTGTATCTACTGCATATGGTTGATTTCAGTGACCACATATACATATAATACAAAATGGATTATCCTCCTTTATATAACAAAGCTCAAAGACGAGTATGTTTCATATTATGATTGACTGTTGCATTCAACTCTCCAATTTAACTTGTATAATGATTCTAATACCTTATCATGTATATGTCGTAGATGGCTTGTTTTGGTGAGCACAACTAAGTGGAATGCAAAATGGAATGTCTATATTTATATTGCAAACTATAGACGAGGTATGTTTGGTATAATGAATAATTATTCGTTTTGAATTATGTTTGCCATTACTATTTGTACTTTTATTTTAACCTTATCGCCCCACCTTTCTTCTTTTCAGCGGAGAAGAGAACACGACAATAGAAATAATGTGTGAAGGGGAAGTTTGCATTTTTTGTTTGTTGTTGTCTATATGTTTTTTTTTTTTTTTAAGTTCATGCCTTAAAAATCTCTAGTTTGACTTTTATTAGAAATCTAATATTTAGTTGTGTATCTATTGCAAATGGCTTGTTCAAGTGAGAAAAAATATGTTAAATACAAAATGGACTGTTCCCTTTTATATAAGAATCTCAAAGAATGGTGTGTTTCTTATTACGATTAATTATTCCATACTCTCTAGTTTAACTTGTATAACAATTCTTATATGTTATAGTGTGTCTTCTATAAATGGTTTGCTTTGATGAGCACGAGCAAGTGGAATACAAACAACGTCCATCGTTATGAAACAAACTCTAGGGGAGTTGTGTTTCCTATTATGAATAATTATTGGTTTTGAAATATGTTTAACATTACTAATTGTGTGTGTATTTTAAGCTTATTCAACCTACTTTTTTTCCCTTTCAACGGAGGACAACACATTGCAAAAGAGATGATGTGTAGAGGGGATGTTTGCAATTTGTTCTTAATTCTTGGCTGCATGTTTTGTTTTGTTTAGTTTGAGCATAGCCATGCTATGTTGTACTCGTTTTCCTTTGTTTTGCATTTTTTTCTTGTTTTTTTTTTTAGTTTGGTCTTGGTTTTGTTTGTTGGGTGTGTTGTACTCTTCCTTTGTTTTTTTTGTTCTTTTAATGTTTTTTTAGTTTGGTATTAATTCTGTTTGTTGGGTGTGCTATACTCTTCCTTTGTTTTGTTTTTTTGTTCTTTTAATGTTTTTTGTAGTTTGGTCTTGTTTTTGTTTGTTGTGTGTGGAAACAAAATTGAAGGAAGCGAACAAAGAAAATTGAGGTTATTGTTCATAAATGAAGGTGAATAGACATTTCTATATGTAATGCACTTCACTTAAAAGTATCTTTCGCTACTTTGTAGCTCCATTTATTATCTTTTCAAATTATTCTATGCTTTATCTAAGCTCTCATAGTCAACTATATTTATTTTTTCTATGTAGTGAACAACTACATTTGTATATTCTACACAAGTCAAGTGGTGAAGACGCACTGGTGAAGATGCACTAGACATTCTACAAACATGACATAGACGATGGGTGAGGCATACTTTTCTCCTACACAATACTATTGTCCTTTGATACATTGAAATATTTGTTAGTTGCACAATGATTTATTATTTTGTCATGGTTTCGAGATAGTACGATCTTGTTCAGGGGTGTGATATTTGAGATTTTTCCTAGAACTTTGATATGAAAGAAATGGAAATGTTACACTCAGTTCACATGTTTAGGGATTATTGTTCATGATTGTCGTTATCGTAATATTAGCCAAGGGAAGGTAATTATGTGTATGGTTGATTCATCACTCTGTATATTTATTCTTTAACCTCTCGTGGTTTATTCGTGATCTTAGATATAATATTACTTTGTGCAGCGAACGACTACAATAGTAGTGTTTGGGAGGGTCAAGTGGAGATAATATCTTAGGAAATGTAGATGCAGCGGAGAGGATGGGTGAGTCATGTTTTTTTGCAACAAAATAGTGTTATTGTTATTTGTGTGCTGAATATTTTCTTCTTCTAGCATGGTTCTAGGGTAGTACCACTCAGATGATATACATAAAATGGTATGTTTAAATTTATATGTTTCTTTGGTCCGCATCACACACACACACACACACAACATGAAATAGAGAGGAGGATGGTAAGGTCAAGCAAGCAAGCATCCTAAGCTTTTGACCAATCAACGTTTGTGCTAGTAGACAACACTAGGATTTTGGGTGTTCAATATGTTTAAATATGCTTAGATCCCTCTTACAAAATGGATTATTTCTCTTACGATAACATTGATTACATCATTCCTAGTAGATTTTAGTTTAGAAAGCTTATATATTTTGAGATTTTGCATGGAATATAAATGGACTAGAATTAAGTTGGATCACAATGCCGTGCCTTCAATTCTCTAGTTTAGCTTTATTAGAATTCTAATATTTTATTTTGTATCTACTGCATATGGTTGATTTCAGTGACCAGATATACATAAAATACAAAATGGATTATCCTCCTTTATATAACAAATCTCAAAGACGAGTATGTTTCATATTATGATTGACTGTTGCATTCAACTTTCCAATACAACTTGTATAATGATTCTAATATCTTACTATGTATATGTTGTAGATGGTTTGTTCTGGCGAGCACAAGTGGAATGCAAAATGGAATGTCTATATTTATACTGCAGACTACTATAAACGAGGTATGTTTGGTATAATGAATAATTATTCATTTTGAATTATGTTTGCCATTACTATTTGTGCTTTTATTTTAACCTTATCACCCCACCATTTTTCTTTTCAGTGGTGAAGAGAACACGACAATAGAGATAATGTGCGAAGGGGAAGTTTGCATTTTTTTTGTTTGTTGTTGTCTATGTGTTTTTTTAAGTTCGTGCCTTCAAAATTTCTAGTTTGACTTTTATTAGAAATCTAATATTTAATTGTGTATCTATTGTAGATGGCTTGTTCAAATGAGCAAAAATATGTGAAATACAAAATGGATTGTCCCCTTTAATATAACAATCTCAAAGAACGGTGTGTTTCTTATTATGATTAATTATTCCATACTCTCTAGTTTAACTTGTATAACGATTCTAATATGTTATAGCGTGTCTTCTATAAATGGTTTGTTTTGATGAGCACGAGCAAGTGGAATACAAACAACGTCCTTTGTTATGAAACAAACTTTAGGGGACTTGTGTTTCCTATTATGAATAATTATTGGTTTTGAAATATGTTTAACATTACTAATTGTGTGTGTATTTTAAGCTTATTCAACCTACTTTTTTTTCCCTTTTAGCGGAGGACAACACATTGCAAGAGAGATGATGTGCGGAGGGGATGTTTGCAATTTAAACAAACTCTAGGGGAGTTGTGTTTCCTATTATTAATAATTATTGGTTTTGAAATATGTTTAACATTACTAATTGTGTGTGTATTTTAAGCTTATTCAGCCTACTTTTTTTCCCTTTCAGCAGAGGACAACACATTGCAAGAGAGATGATGTGCGGAGGGGATGTTTGCAATTTGTTCTTAATTCTTAGCTGCATGTTTTGTTTTGTTTAGTTTGAGGATAGCCATGCTATGTTGTACTCGTTTTCCTTTGTTTTGCATTTTTTTCTCATTTTTTCTAGTTTGGTCTTGGTTTCGTTTGTTGGGTGTGTTGTACTCTTCCTTTGTTTTGTTTTTTTGTTCTTTTAATGTTTTTTTTAGTTTGGTCTTGGTTTCGTTTGTTGGGTGTGTTGTACTCTTCATTTGTTTTGTTTTTTTGTTTTTTTAATGTTTTTTGTAGTTTGGTCTTGTTTTGTTTGGTGTGTGCTCAAATAGAAATGAAGGAAGCAAACAAAGAAAATTGAGGTTATTGTTCATAAATGAAGGTGAGTCAACATTTCTATATGCAATGCACTTCACTTAAAAGTATATTTCGCTACTTTGTAGTTCCATTTATTATATTTTCAAATTATTCTATGCTTTATCTAAGCTCTCATAGTCATTTATATTTATCTTTTCTATGTACTGAACAACTACAATTGTATGTTCTACACAAGTCAAGTGGTGAAGATGCACTAGACATTCTACAAACATGACATAGGGGATGGGTGAGGCATACTTTTTTCCTACACAAAACTGTTGTCCTTTAATACATTGAAATATTGTTAGTTGCACAATGATTTATTATTTTGTCATGGTTTTGAGATAGTATGATCTTGTTCATGGGTGTGAGATTTAAGATTTTTCCTAGAACTTTGATATGAAAGAAATGGAAATGTTACACTCGGTTCACATGTTCAGAGATTATTGTTCATGATTTTCATTATCGTAATATTAGCCAAGGGAAGGTAATTATGTGTATGGTTGATTCATCAATTTGTATATTTATTCTTTAACCTCTCGTGGTTTATTTGTGATCTTAGATATAATATTACTTTGTACAGCGAACGACTACAATAGCAGTGTCTAGTAGAAATTTGTCTAGTTTAAAAACTTATATACTTTGAGATTTAGCATGGAATATAAATGGACTAGAATGAAGTTGGATCACAAGTTCATGCTTTCAACTCTCTAGTTTAACTTTTATAACAATTCTAATATTTTATTTCGTATCTACTGCAAATGGTTGATTCCAGTGACCACATATACGTAAAATACAAAATGGATTATCCACGTTTATATAACAAAGCTAAAGACAAGTATGTTTCACATTATGATTGATTGTTGCATTCAACTCTCCAATTTAACTTATAAAATGATTTTAATATCTTATTATGTATTTGTTGTAGATGGCTTGTTCTGGTGAGCACGAGTAAGTGGAATACAAAATGGAATGTCTATCTTTATATAGCAAACTCTAGACGAAGTATCTTTGGTATAATGAATAATTATTTGTTTTGAATTATTCTTTCCATTACAATCTACCTTTATTTTAACCTTATTCACCAAACCTTTTTTCCTTTTAGTGGAGGAGAGGACACTACAGTAAAGATAATGTGAAAAGGGGAAGTTTGCAAATTTTTGTTTGTTGTTATCTACATTTTTTTTAAGTTCATGCCTTCACATTCTTTAGTTTGACTTTTATTAGAAATCTAATATTTTATTGGGTATCTATTGCAAACAGCTTGTTCCAGTGAGCAAAAAATTGTGAAATACAAAGTGGATTGTCCCTTTTTATAAAGCAATCTCAAAAAAAGGTGTGTTTCTTATTACAATTAATTATTGCATACTTTCTAGTTTAACTTATGTAACAATTCTACTATCTTATTGTGTATCTGCTATAGATGGATTGTTTTGATGAGCACAAAAGTGGAATACAACTAGTGTCCATCGTTATGAAATGAACTCTAGGGGAGTTGTGTTTTCTATTATGAATAATTATTGGTTTTGAAATATGTTTAACATTACTAATTGTGTGTATTTTAAGCTTATTCAACTGAATTTTTTTCCCTTTCAGCAGAGGACAACACATTGCAGCAGAGATGATGTGTGGAGGATATTTGCAATTTTTTCTTTTTTTTTTTATCTGCATGTTTTGTTTTGTTGAGTTTAAGCATGGCCATGCTGTGTTGTACTCGTTTTTTGTTGTTTGGTCTTGGTTTGGTTTGTTGGGTGTATTGTACTCTTCTTTTGTTTTGTTTTTTTGTTCTTTTAAAGTTTTTTGTAGTATGGTCTTGGTTTCGTTTGTTGGGTGTGGAAATAGAAATGAAGGAGACAAAGGAAATCGAGGTTATTGTTCATAAATGAAGGTAAGTCAACATTTCTATATGCAATGCAATTCACTTAAAAGTATCTTTTTCTACTTTGTAGCTCCATTTATTATCTTTTCAAATTATTATATGCTTTATTTAAGCTCTCATAGTCAACTATATTTATTTTTTTTATGTAGTGAACAAATACAATTGTATGTTCTACACAAGTCAAGCAGTGAAGATGCACTAGACATTCTACAAACATGACATATGTAATGTTCCTAAATAGGAATTCAAGTGATAAACCAATTAAACAAAGAGTGCAACAGTGGAAAATTAAAAACATTTAGCAAACATCCATGAAACACTATAATACTGGAATTGTTGAGCCATATATTATGAAATATGAGAGCATTAGTACAATATATAAATGGAGTAGTGCACCTAGGCTTGTCTCAAGGACAAGCTAGAACAAACCTAGGTGGTAGAATAGTTGGAAATATGGTTTTTCAGTTGTTGCTCTACTATGCTCTGCGTCGTCATAGTAAACTATTGATCTGCTGACTTCGGCCTATTGCAAAGGGCTGAAAAATTGCCCAGAAAATTTTGCGCGTGTAGCCTTAGACTCTGTTGGACACCTAATCCTCAATGGGTTAGTTTGGAAGCCGAATGGACAAAAGGAGTCCAAGAGACCTTGGGATGTGAATCCCAACGGTCACCTAATGTACTATAAATGTATATCATTTGTGAATAAAAATTGTATTGCATGTTTTATCTTTCACATCTCTCTTGTTGTCCATGTTTGTTTAACATGGTATCAGAGCAGGCGTATTCCTGCCCTGCATAATTATTTTTGAGCCATTTGTTTTATGGCCTTTCTGTGCAGTTTATTTCTGCGATATTCCTTTATACAAGCCTGCACCCTCTGTCAAGGGACCAGCTACAAACGCTGTCTCACTACGTCAGTGTCATAGATGTTTTATACCTGCGCTCTTTGCCTAACATAGTACCTGCGCTCTCTGCCTCACTGCCCATGAACGTTCCTGAAAGAAGCGTTGTTCTGTCCAGCGCTGTCCATGCTGTCTTGAACTGATGGAAGGCAGAAGAACGCCTCTGTTCATTATTCTCTGTCCGCGTTGTACATGGTATGACACCATTCCATTGAACGCTGGATTGGATTGAACACTGGAGTGAACGCTGGTTTTGTCTACGCTTGAAGCACTCTTGGCATATATCAGAGCTATATTGAACGGTCCATTGAACTGAGACCATGCGAAAATTATGTGGGGTAGCGGTGCTGGCTGTGGGGTAGCGGAAACGCCCTCTGCCAAAGCCTATATGTGCTCAACCGTTGCACAAAACAGTTGTTGGCTATATGTTTTGGTGGCTACCGGGAAGTCTCTTCGTTTCAGCTCCGATTGTATTTAGGGTGTGTTGATGTATCGCAGGATTCCAGTTCGTTCCAAATAAATCTTGGAAAACAGCGCACACGCAATCAAGCAAAGGACATGCGAGAAGAGTAAAGACCCACCATTCCAGTGTCATCTTCTGATGTCGCGCATCCAATTTGAAAGCGAACAATCGCCTGTTCATGATAATGCTGACATATTATCCTGAATGTGTGGTTATGCTACGCCAATGTTAATCTTGCATCACTTTATGGTAGAACTTCATATATGATGCGTACAGACACGCGTGCAATTTCTACTGTGTGAGCTGTCTTCCTTCCCTCAGTTTCTTAACAGAGTTACACTATCCAGGTGACGCTTACAACAGTTGTAATAAATTGAAGACAATTATTGATACACACAGTGTAAGCACTTTCCCGAGATTTATATATGTGCGTTATATCAAATACAGACTGTTTGGGCTGCGGGATGGCGTGTTCCAAAAGCAATCTCTGGTTTTAGTCTCACGTTTTTTTAATACTGGTTCTGGTTTAATATTGGTGGGTTAAATAAATAATTAATAATAGCGCTTTCGCAAGCAGCGATGGGTGAAACCGAGTCGTAATTATCAAGAGCAACAAATTCTATCTCATGGATTTCGTTTAAACTGCGTTGAACAGGGGAATGAGAACCCAATTCTTAAGGGATCTCTTGCAGCTTCTCCCTTCCGCTAAGTAAACCGCCAGCCGTAACATTCTCAAGTTCCTGCTGAAAGTGTGGCAGAGAATTGTATTTTCCATTGGAGTGATCGCTCATACGCTGTTTGCCTCTATCACATGGATTCAATGCGCTGCTCTGGTGAAGATTTTCATCGGTATGGGTTCTGTGAGTAATTATTTCGGATTGGTTGGAGTTAAATACTCGCTCTGATTGACCCCATTCGTTTCTTGGAAGTCGTGGATCAGGAAACACAATTTGATCACTTGTGCTCTCAGTCTCAATATCATTACCCCACAACCTGAGACGAAACTTCTTCTTTTTCGGAGGACCCCCAAGGTGATGGGATGAGATTGAACCATCACTTTCTTGCGGCTTCTCCGTCGCATTATCATTCTCTTTTTCTCGTGGAGGAAACGCACTTTGTTCATCTATGCTTACATTGTCAATTTCTTCGCAATGGTTATCATTACTTCCATTATCATTCTCCTCTGCTTCTGCGCCACTAAACTGTCTCCGCTGACCTTTGCTTTGCCTGCAACTTCAAGACCGAGAGGTCTTGCACAGAACAAGGATCCGGAAAAGACCAGTAAAGGAAATTAAGATGTGCTTTACAGTTAACCATGCTCTCAAACTGTAGCGGATCCGTGATCATGTGGGCATGAGTGTTTGAGTGTAACTATAATGAGCTGATTTGTTTATTTATGTTTGATGATCTTTTGAACAGTGAAATGGTTTGGTAGCGCTGGAGAAGGCATACAGATCACAGGAAGATATGTATTGATTTGATTCCTAATTAGCAAGTTTCGTGGTATTATAGATCGAATTGGTGTATTTTTTTAAAAAGGTTGTTCATATCAGAGATTTTTATTGAAGTGTTGCCAGGACAAGTTCCCTTGGATTCAAGGCTGGTACAGGAAAATATCCTTTTGAGGCCTAAATTGCTTGTAGCTTTGTTGGAAGTTAAATTCTCAGGTGAATTGAAGAAAATTCACTTTTGAGTGAGGAGTTTGTTTTTCGGATATCACCATTCTTTGTGTGCTGAATCTATTGCAAGCTGATTGATTTGAAGTATAAAAGAGCAATTGGTGTCCATCTTTTCCTCATTGTTTTACTATTTTTTGAGGATTAAAAATGGCTCCAATTAGTGCAATATTAGAGTTAGTGGACAATCTAATACTCTC
>APFE030194003.1:0-26399 GCA_000404065.3 Pinus taeda | reverse complement strand
ATATAAGGTGGAAACCCAATGTGGGTGAAAACCACCTGCTGCAATTTGTTTCTATCTTTCATTAATAAGAAACTTCTTTTACAATGTACTGGTGCAGTCATTTACCAGTACACAGGCTTCTACCTGCAGAAGTCTACAACCTTCTTAGTTCTTGTACTAGCCGTTCCATTTACTAGTACGTAGGCACTGGCCTACTGAAAGCTCCAACCTTCACTCGTTTTCCAGCTGCTCCTGAAAGGGAGCTACAACCCCCTTGGCTCTTGTACTGGCCAATATGTTTACCAGTACGTAGGTGCCGGCCTACAATCATCCAGGGACCACGTTTCATTAATTTTCAGACTGGATCCATAAAACAATCACCATTACAATACAGTCAATCTCTGAACCACCCAATACTGAAACCCTATCACGGATCACAACCAGAGCCTACAACTCTGCAACAACCACAGGAATCAGCAGCAACCTGAAACCCAAATCGCATAATGTATACGCTATTTTGACGAACCCAAACTGCGTGTATATGCTCTTTTACCAAGGACAACCTGCGTACAGATCTGCAAATTCAACCTTATAACTTTGCAGCTACTTCAGACATCAGAACATACCCAAATCATAACATTCATAAACATGCATCAATAGATCTGGTCTATCCATACTCAACCCATATAAAGATAATCATTCCAAGCCTTGAGATCCCAATCCATCATTCATCATCCTTCACATGAGTGCCTCCTTGGTTCAGATCAAGCAAGACATCACCAACCCATAACCAGCATCTGGATCTCACACTTTATCATATCTTCATCACTTGCTCACTCTTGCACCCTCTCTTGGCCTAATGATCTTCTCCTTATATAGCCTTAGGCCTTGCTCAATACCATGGTCCAAAACCATAACAAACCAATACCATCAACTTCGAAACTAGGGATCAACACGTCCGTCGAGACGCCATGGTCCAAAACCATAGGCACAACTTCCAAGGAATAACCGCCACGGACCAAAGATAAGTTTTCCACATATACGCGCTTTTACTGAAGCAAACCTGCGTGTATACGCGGGTTCTCTTTGATAAACCTGCGTATATCTCTTTCTTGTCCTGCTGTACTGAGATCTGTCCTCTGATTAAGTTGCCATCACCTGTACCAACCTCTGAGCACCTGTACCAACCTCTGAGTGAGTTGCCATCAAGGACAACACTTGAAACATAATGCCAACATTGCACAGCAGTTCTCCAGCAGCATCCACGCAGAGAGGCCATTCCTTGTTATTCTGAGAGCTTTTCTTCACTTGCCTTGTGCAAGTCGAGGTGCCATATGTTTGATCACCTCTTGTACTCATTTTGTTGCTCAGTATAATAAAATGGCTTAGCATTTCTCGCTGCATTTCTTCAGTATCTGCTTATATTTCCTGTTTACACTATTATATGTTGTACCACTATTATTTTGTCATTTTGGGTTATTATATCTTTTGCATGTATTTGGTTGGAGTTTTTGCTGGGGTTTTGAGGCATATTCTGGGTTAGGGATATTACAGTGGTATCAGAGCATAGATCTGGCTCAACTTGTGGAGTTAGCAATCTATGACATTGGGGGAAAAACCCTACATTTGTTATAGAGGTCGGAGATATAGAGACACTGGACGTAGGTTGGAGAATACCTACGGAGAGGGAGACTGTGTTCCGGTGGTGAACGCAGAACAAGAGGAGTCGGTGGTTGACGCAAAACAGAAAGAGCCGGTGGTGGACCTAGAGCAGATGGCAGACGGGGACGGGAAGAGATTTGCAGATATGCTCCTCAAATCAGTGCAGGATCTATCGAGGCAGATTGAGATGATGGGGCAGAGATTCACGGGAATAGAGGCTAGACAGCATGAGAGCCCACGAGTTTTTCATATTGGTGAGGGATCAGGTGCATCCCATCATTTGCCAGAACAACGTGATATTTTGCAACAGGTGGCCTCGCATGCCCCTACACGCTCTACCATGCCCACATTCTTAGGAGCAGACATGGGGGTCGGAGCCCAGCCGGAGGCAGAGCCCGACCATATGGGCAATTATTTTGCAGATTACCAGGCATATGGGCAGGAGTTCAGGGATGCTCTTTCATTCAGAGACTTTGTTAAGCTCCAGTGGGATAGTAGGCCCCGCGATCATCACAGAGGGAACCGACATTACCATGATGGTGACACCATCGTGCAGCGAGTAGATTCCACCTACCTATGTTTGATGGTTCATCAAACAGTTTGGCGAAGTCTTGGGTGGAGAAGCTGGACATTTATTTCCAACTCAACCAGATGTCGGAGGCAGAGGCCATCAAGGTGGCAACATTGCATTTGGATGACGAGGGCCAGGATTAGTGGTTTCACGAGATAGTTACACTTGGGCACTCTACAGTGATGACATATGCGGAATTTACCAAGAGATTGATGGAGCGTTTGCTCAAAGGGATCTAGAGCAGCATTTTGTTGAGCTGACGAGGCTCAAACAGACAGGGAGCTTGGAGACCTACATTGCAGATTTCTTGAGGGTCTCCGTGATGGTGCCAGACCTCTCCACTGCACAGAGGGTCTATATGTATGTTGAGGGGTTAGCAGAGCCACTTCGGGGTCTAGTCCGATCCACTAGACCAGCTACGCTCCAAGACGCTATCAGCAGGACCTGGGACTTACAGGATGTCTTACCCAGGACCCGGACACCTTACCCCCAAAGTCAACCTTTTCAATCTAAGGGGAAGGATGTGAGGATTCCACCTCTGAAGGGGAATCCAGGACAAGTATAGATTGATGACGATGTCAAGAGGGAGCTAAAGAAGAAGCGGTTGTGCTTCACATGCCAGGAGCCATGGGCACCGGGACATAGATGTACTGCAGGCAAAGCACATTTTATTGAGGTCTTCTCGGAGAGTAGTGGAGAAGAGGATGACGAGGAGGATGTGGAGGCAGGAGATAGCCATGCCATACAGGGACCTTTGCCACCTCCACCACCAGCAGCAGGTGTTGCATCTTTTGCACCCACCGGAGGGGCCCTTGCAGCATTGCGAGGAGTTCCCAAGTATCTGACGCTACGCATACGAGGGACAATACGTGGCCAGCGCGTATCGGTTTTGGTTGACAGTGGGGCGACCCACAACTTCATCGATGCACAGATGGTTGAGCAAAGAGGTATTCAGACAGAGAGTTTCGATGGGTTTTCAGTTTTGGTCCCAAGAGATCAGACCATGACGTGTGCTCGTTATGTTCCAGAGCTTTCAGTGACGATGGGCACCTACACATTGACTGACCACTTTTTCGTGGTTGATATCCCATACACCAACATGATACTGGGTGTTCAGTGGCTTATCACTCTAGGGAAGGTCACGATGGATTGGAAGACCCTAGAGGTGGAGTGGGATGATGAGAAGATAGGGAGGCATCAGAAGATACGGGGACAACACACATACCCACCTCAGACTGTGTCGGCTCATCGGATGGAGGCAGTCTTAATGAAGGGAGACATAGAGTGGGCAGTGGAGCTGCGAGCATCAAAGGCAGGGACTACAGGGCAGACGGTAGATCCAGAGATACAGTCCATCCTTGATCGGTATGCCATAGTGTTTGGGGAGATTCCACCAGGACAGCCACCGGATCGGGGGTTTGAGCACATCATCGAGCTTGAGCAGGGCATACAGGCAGTGATCACCACACCCTATAGGCACCCCAAGGCCTATCGGAACGAGATTGAGCGGGCTATCCAGGAGTTGCTGGCTCTTGGGCACATTCGACCGAGCACGAGTCCTTTTGCTTCTTCTGTGGTGTTGGTGAAGAAGAAGGATGGTACATTGAAGATGTGCATTGATTATAGGGCCCTGAACAAGAAGACCCTGAAGAACAGGTACCCCATACCCAGGATCGATGAGTTGATGGAAGAGTTGAGGGGAGCACGATTCTTCTCAAAGATTGATTTGAGATCTGGGTACCATCAGATTTGCGTGAGGGAGCAAGACATTCCCAAGACTGCCTTCAGGTGCACTATGGCAACTTTGAGTTCTTTGTGATGCCTTTTGGCTAACCACGCCCCCGCTACATTTCAGTCCTGCATGAATCACATCTTCCGTAGTCACTTGAGGAAGTTTGTGTTGGTATTCTTTGATGACATTATCATTTATAGCAGGACTTGGGAGGAGCATCTCCAGCACATTGAGACGGTATTGCGTATCTTACTGGAGCAACAGTTCTATGCCAAACTCTCCAAGTGTGAGTTTGGGTTGACAGAGATGTTGTATCTGGGACACATCATAGGAGTGGACGAAGTGAGAGTCCACGAGGAGAAGATCAGGGCCATCAGAGAATGGCCAGAGCCGCGAAATGTGATGGAACTTCGAGGATTCATTGGCATTTGTACTTACTACTGGAAGTTCGTCAAAGGTTTCTCACAGCTTGCTGCACCCCTGACAGATTTGATGAGGAAGGGGGCATTCAGTTGGTCAGACACGGCGCAACGAACCTTTGACAGGCTCAAGGAGGTTATGAGTAGCTGCCCCGTGCTTGCGTTGCCAGATTTTATGCATCCATTTGCTTTGGAGTGTGATGCATTGGGAGAGGGGATCAACGTAGTGTTGATGCAGGGAGGTCACCCTATAGCCTTTGAGAGTCGGAAGCTCCTTCCGCACGAGAGGTTGTATTCTATATATGACAAGGAGATGCTGGCCATCATGCATGCATTGGCTAAGTACTGACAGTATTTGGTGGGTAACAGGTTCATGGTGAGGACTGATCACAACAACCTCAAGTTATTTTTGGAGCAGAAGCAGCTACAGGAGAGGCAGCAGAAGTGGATCAACAAGATCTAAGCATATGACTTTGACATTGAGTATGTCAAGGGTAAGAACAACATGGTAGCAAATGCCCTTTCACGTAGACCAACAACGTTGTCTCTTATGAGTTTGGATACATATTGAAGGGCTCGACTCTTAGTAGAGTACTCCAAGGACAGGTTTGCATGTGAGGTTTTGGATGGGAAGGTGGCAGATGACAGGTACAGGGTGGTCGATGAGATCATCTATTACAGGGTCCAGATCTTCTTGACTGAGGGGTCTCAGCTCAAGAAGAAGATACTCCAAGCATCACATGATTCACCATTGGCAGGGCATCAAGGGTTTAACAAAACCTACAGAGCCATTAGGGAGAGGTTATCATGGAGGGCCTCAAGGAGGACGTACTCCAATACATCTGGGAGTGCGATGTTTGCCAAAGGAACAAGGGAGAGATGAGCCATCCCACGGGATTATTGTAGCCTCTTCCCATTCCGGAGGGGAAATGGGAGAGTATTTCGATGGACTTCATCACAGGGTTGCCCATGGTACAGGGCAAGGATTGCATCTTTGTCGTCGTTGACCAACTGACGAAGTACGCACACTTTTTTGCTATATCCACACACTATAGAGTAGCACAGGTGGCCGAGCTATTCTTTAGAGAGATCTTCAGGCTACATCGTCTTCCTAAGACCATTGTCAGTGACAGGGACAGCTGTTTCATGGGTGGGTTTTGGCAGGAGCTTTTTCGGTTGGTGGGGACGGAGTTGACACCGAGTACCAGTTATCACCCACAGACAGATGGGCAGACAGAGATATTTAACAAGTGGCTAGAGGGCTACTTGCGTAACTATGTCAGTGGGCAGCATCGAGCATGGTTGAGGTGGCTGCATCTAGGGGAGTACTGCTACAATACTTCACATCATATGTTCATTGGTATGTCACCATTCTATGCCTTATATGGGTATCATCCTTAATCTTTTGCTGACGTGATGTTTGGTGATAGCAGGGCCCTTAGAGCCAAGATTTGGATCCAAGAGAGTCAGGATATTCTCTGAGCTCTCAAGGATAACATGGCTACAGCACAGAACCAGCAAAAGCTGTATGCCAACAGGGGTCGGGTGGAGAGACAGTTCGATGTAGGGGACATGGTCTACCTACGATTACAGCCATAACGACAGTCGTCGCTAAAGCAGAAGGGGGCTGAGAAGCTCAAGCCCTGCTTTTATGGGCCATACAGGGTGATACGCAGGGTTGGACAGGTTGCATATGAGTTGGAGTTGCCCCAAGGCAGCAAGATTCATAACGTTTTTCATGTATCATGCTTGAAAAAGGCATTGGGGCAGCAGGTGACTGTGACAGATGAGCAACCACCCATGGATGACGAGGGGCATTTGGTATTGTAGCTGGAGGCTATCACTGATACCAGGGAGAGGCAGCTGCGGAGTAGGATGGTCTGAGAATTCTTGGTGAGGTGGAAGAATTTGCCGGATGAGGATGCCACTTGGGAGAGTGAGAAGATCTTGCAGAATCCACCACTTTAGTTGATTGAGGACAAGCAACATTTTGCCAGGGGAGACTGTAACATTCCTAATTAGCCATGGCTAATTGGAATATTCGATTTTGTCCAATTTTTGCCTTCTATAGTTATTTGTAAATAAAAAAGTGAGGACGGGGGACATAACTCACTGTTAGAATAAAAAGTCACTTCCTAGTAGCACAACGTTGTGACTTAAAGGGGAGCCAAGGGGGCCAAAGGGGGACGCAGGAATAGGGCCCACGCAGACACATGGAGGGATTGCGCAGGGGGGAAGAAACACGTGGCAAGAGGGGAATCACATAAGAGGAGGTGAGCCTAGGGATTGTGAGAAGCAGAGGCTATAAAATAGAGAGGAGCCCCCTCATTTTGGATTATTCAGTTATGTGCATTTTGAGCTAGTTGTTTCGACTTCTGAGCACGCTGGGTGTTTAGCTAGTCTGTAGCACTGTTTAGTGCATTGAGTGTCTCCGTTCGAAGATCTCACCCTTAGCCCCAGGGGACTTCGAGTGCCTGCTCGGGCAAGGTATTTCCTTTGGCATTTCAGCAGTAGTTTTATCAGCATTCCAACAGCAGTTTCAGCAGCGTTTTGGAGGACTGCGCAGCACTGGGAGAGGGACGCAGTTCTTTCTGGCAGTAGTGTGGATTGGGGTTTTTGCAGGAGGATTTATGTTGGGTGTTTGAGTGGGGGACCAGCCTTTGCATCTTGGAGGATTTTTGGCAGAGTTTCAGGCAGAGTTCTGGAGGGGTTTCTTCAGTGGCAGCGTAGAGCATTGAGGGACTGCGTAGATCCCCAAGGGGGTGATTTTCGGGGGTTGTCTATTCCAGGAAATCTTTCTGGGTTTTTCTGGGTTTCTTGAGTAGAGCCCGATTCCAGAGTTTCAACATTTTCTGAGGAGGGGAGCAGCCCCAAATCATCATTTGTTTTTTATCATCAACAGCAGCACAACAGTTCTCTAGCAGCATCCACGCAGAGAGGCCATTCCTTGTTATTCTGAGAGCTTTTCTTCACTTGCCTTGTGCAAGTCGAGGTGCCATATGTCTGATCACCTCTTGTACTCATTTTGTTGCTCAGTATAATAAAATGGCCTAGCATTTCTCGCTGCATTTCTTGAGTATCTACTTATATTTCCTATTTACACTATTATATGTTGTACCACTGTTATTTTGTCATTTTGGGTTATTATATCATTTGCACGTATTTGGTTGGAGTTTTTGCTGGGGTTTTGAGGCATATTCCAGGTTAGGGATATTACAGGATATCTCTGTTGTGCCAATTGTCTGTGACCCCTGAATCGTAAACCTCAATGGGAGAACATTGTCTCCATACAATATCCGGTCTGGTGGCCTACCCATGCCAACTCCTCGAACCAGCTCCTGCTAGAGAATGTTAATCATCTTGCGCCCCCATGCGCAATCAACATGCCAAAACAACCAATGTGTTCTGCTCACAAACCACCTTGCCACTAGCGTCAACTGGAGCTCCCCTAAGGAATGCATGCTCTCATGCATGGGGTTGACTACTTCATCAATGCCATAGCCATCCTGCATGTTTGATATTGGATAGGAAGCCCCTCCTGGATCCCAATGCCAACTTGGGCCTCCAACACCCTCAATGTCTGAGAACTCCCATTGAGCTTTACTCTGAACTACAACCATCTCCATGAGTCTAGCCCACTCAACTGGGTACCAACTCAGAATCTCTCACCGTCCAACCCCAAGAGAGGGATCGAATGCACAAACTCTAGCACATAGAACAAGCTCGACATGTGGATGTTGCATCTTGTGCAACTCTGACCGTCTCATCCCCCTACCCAGGTCAACACATGAGATCTAACTAGGTAGCTCTATCTCTCTCTCTCTCTCTAATGGGCAAAGGTGAGTTGATAACATTGTAGATCCTGTCAGTGTGCCTCTGAAGCGAACTGTGCTGAAATCCCAACGTGTGGTCTCTATGTTGCCCTTCATCACTGGCTAGCCCAAAGGATGGTTGCACATCCTCCTCCATCATGGGCTCAACATAAGCCTCCAGCTGCTCCTCCCTAGACAACCCAACATGCAAGACATGCTCATCTGTCAGCTTTAGGTGACTTTCGTCCGACAATTGTGTCATAGATCTGGGTGCCTCTGTATCTATTGGCTCCTCATCAACAGTGGGATGTTTCTTGACACCTCATCAATGGATGGTCCTATGCGTGTATGCTCTAGTTTCTCCCCCAAGGTGTCAACTACTGCTATCAAAGAAGCCTCCAACAATGGTGACTCTTGTGCCACATTGGGTATACCAATGTGATCCTCACACTCCCACGTGTCCTCTACCTCATGTTCAATCTCCTCCTCAGGTCCCTGATGTCTAAGACCAAGTCTCCACCAACAAAATCGTCTCCTTGACTCATCCTCTAACTATATCTGGCTTGCTTGCTCCTTTCTAGGAGATTTGGTGCCCTGACTCTGTCGGCTTTCTCCACAGTGTGGATGGTCATACTCCCACGCCTTGTGCACCTCTAGTGTCTATGTTGTAAGGACAAGGATGGATTTGGTATGACACCTTCCTCAATTGAGCCAACCTCTCATCACTCCAGTGGATTCCACCCCAGAATCCCTGCATACTGAATCTCCCTTGAGCCATGGGTAGTATAAGGTGTAACTCGTCACTGTGCATAGATGCCCAAATCTTCCATGATCTTACTGGTTACCCATAGTTGGACCAAGATTATGCTTTGATACCATTGTAATGTTCCTAAATAGGAATTCAAGTGATAAACCAATTAAACTAACAATGCAACAACGGAAAATTAAAAACATTTAGCAAACACCCATGAAACACTGTAATACTGGAATTGTTGAGCCATATATTATGAAATATGAGAGCATGAGTACAATATATAAATGGAGTAGTGCACCTAGGCTTGTCTTAAGGACAAGCTGGACCAAACCCAGGTGGTAGAATAGCTGGAAATATGGTTGTTCAACTGTTGCTCTACTATGCTCTGCGTCGTCCCAGTAAACTGTTGATCTGCTGACTTCAGCGTGCTAGGAAGTACCCAAAAATTGTCTAGAAAATTCTGCCCATATAGCCTTAGACTCGTTAAACAAAACCCAGAAAAAACCAGAAGGGATTTCTCTGATTTTGAATTTGGATTTTCAGCCTCTTGAGAGCTGCTCTCCAGCTACATCAGTTGGCTTTCGGCCTGTTGGAAAGTGCCAAAAAACTACCCACAAAATTCTTCTCTTCCCTTTTAGCTTTAGACTCCTTGGACAAAACTCAGAAAAACCCAAAATGGAATTTCTCTGGTTTTGACTATGGATTTTCGGCCTCTTGGGAGCTACTCTCTAACTACATCTTCTTACTTTCAACCTGCTGGAAAGTGTCCAAAAACTGCCCAGAAAATTCTTCCCTTTTAGCCTTAGACTCCTTGGACAAAACCTAGAAAAACCCGGAAAATGATTTCTCTGATTTTGACTTTGGATTTTCGGCCTCTTGGGAGCTGCTCTCCGGCTACTGCGTAGTCTCTATGCCCAGAAATGTATACTGCTGCATGTACTGGCTGGTTGGCTGCAAAACACTGATAAAATACCCTCAGTGCTCCACCTTCCTTGCTCCCGAAAACTCCCAGCAAGTGAGGGGCCTCTTGGCTGGCTAAATCAACCTTTGCATATTTCTGGCTGCCTGAAAAACATGTAGTCCCTTCCTCTACGTGGTTGGCTGAGCTGTGAATCACTACTGGAAACTCCTGCAATCTCTGTGGAACAGCCTCCCTAGAGCGGGCATGGATGGTCCCCCGAAGTAGAGGTTGAATCTTCCCTTCGGAAGACTCATGGCTAAACAACCGGTAGACTCGCTAACCTGCAGAGCGTACAAGAGTCAGTTTGTTTGTCAAATATTCAAAATGAAAACAAAATGAGAGTTGATCTCTCTTTACAACTCCTTAGGCCTTCTTAGCCTCATGTGGGCCCCTCCATCCACCCATTCGATTTTTCCTCCAAGCATATCGAATGGCTAATTCGAACTCCTATGTGGGTGGCCCCCACATTCCACTAGCAGCTAAATAAAGTCGATTTGGCCCCTAAGTCCCTAAGTCGAAAGTGTGGGGCCCTGTTACTAATGTGTTTGAGAAGGGACATGACAGTCCTCCCCTCCCCAAATGTTTCTTGCCCTCAAGCAACCTCAAAGCTGGGTGCTCCAAAATATGCTCACCCTCCCAGGTGGCATCCTCATTTGGCAAGTTCTTCCAATGCACCAAACATCGCTTGTCCTCAAGCAATGCCTGAACAAATGCCCTCTCTGACTGTTGACCCCCACTGTCACAACAAACTTCACCAGGGTCCCAAATGTGCCATTGGATCGTCCCTGATCGTTGTACTATCTTATAGTGAAGGAGTCCCTCGATACCAGGATCCCAAGCCAACCTAATCAACGTGAAGCCCCCCTTGCTCCACTCTATCCTGCCAAATATGGGCATTAGAACCCATGTGTCTATCACCAATAAGTAGAGCATCCCGACGATGTAAACCTCTGCCCAAATCCTCATGAACTTGCTCCACCGAATAGTCCATCTCATGCACTACAAGAGTAAACTCCTAAAGATGCAATCCAATCTTGGTGAAATTGAACCCTCGTCTACACGGGCCTCCCCTGATCTCCTCCTATCGATCACCCTGCCACACCGGTGAAGTTCCCCACACCATCAATGAATCACTAAAACCAAATGGAAGATTTGCATGACCCTCCCCTTTAGAAACCAACTCAACTCTACGGGTAGTTGAACTACTTAGCCCTGTTATGCCAGAATCCCCTGCCCATCACAGAAGGAACCTATCCTGCTAACATCGCGACACTTTGTTCATGAATGACTACCTAGCATGCATGTACCAGAACCTCCTCTCCCATAACTCTCGGCCATAATCTATGTGATGATCGAGGCTAGGCCAATCTTGCCAAAGTGACTCAACAGTGCCAGCGCCTATCACTCCATGGCTAGCCCAAATCTTGAGCAACAATCTGCCTTGTCCGATAGTGAGGACTTCAGTGATCGCCCATGTGTCCGCCTGTGAACGAGTCAGACCACTTGTTATCCCGACCATACTCATTGAGGAGTGGAGTATCCCACCAATCCATTGGATCCCTGCATCCCATAACTATACGGGAGGTCCACAAACCCCAATCCTCTCTGTCTGTCGTTGTGATATGCTGCTAGTTGTTGGGACCCCTGTGTGCCCCGTCTCTGCCTCCTGTAGGTATCCAATAGGTAGGCACTGAGCATCAAGAACTCGTGCCGCAAATATCCAGTTGTTCTGTGCCTACGAAATCACATAGCGAGATATGCTATCCCAGCTCCTGATGATGTGCTCAGGTACTGCCAGAAGCCTAGGCATCATCCTGCCAACAAGGACTATTGTCCTTCGCACCTCAAGCTCCCTCAATGCCCCAAGTTGTCCAACTGAAAAAGCACCATGTAACTACCTCTCGGTCACCTCCCCAAGAGTGAACCTAGGGGTGGAACATATGCTACCTCGACAATCAACCATGCCATCCCCAAGTCGATAATCGTGAACTCGTGCACCTACCAAGTGTCTCAACTGGAGAGTCTCCTCTCGGCCCATGACACGTGGTGTCTCATCCAAGTGCCTAGGGTGAGTCCCCCTACCTTGTTGCCTGAATGGAGTGTCAAAGTGAAACAACAAACTCTCTGTGCTTGTAAGCAACACTGGAGGATGATGAGTGGGTATGTCCCAAATAGTATGATCAAGAGTCTGCCAGAATGCTCAAGAGTAATCCTACGAACAACCCTCTCTCTGCCTCAAATCTGCTGATAACTCCCTCGAGGCCTTGCCTCCACTAAACATGGTGTCCCCAAATGCTCAACAATGTCCTCATCGATCCTAGGTGAGTTGCGTCCAATGGTACACCTATCCTTGTCCTTAACTCTCCCTGGAGGCAAAGCTCCAAGAGCCCGTTGCACTGCATCATGTGTCGCTACATACCACCAAATACCACCGAACTCCATGAAATGTCACGAAATGCCATTGTATGCGAGCTCATTGCATTGCATCATGTGTCACTACATACCACCAAAAACCACCGAACTCCATGAAATGCCACTGTATGTTGCAACCTATCCCTGTAAACCACTAGATACCCTTGACTATGGCTATACCATCTTGTACCCTCCTGTGTCTTGCTTGTGTCGCTGCACCTGTCACTCCCCGCATGTCCTCAATGCGATGTGAGTCACTCCTCGTTCCCCACAATGTAAACTGACATGCTATGGTATACCACCATGTATCTCCATGCTCCTCTACAGACCACTGCTCCTTGCTGCATAGCTCTGCACACCACTAGGTGCTATGGCCTAGAATTGGGTCCATATGCATCAGGTCACATCCCTCTATATAACATTGAACGCTACGACCTGACTTTGTGTAGTCTGGTGTACCACTACCTACTATCATACCACCCTGTAACATATGGTATCCTGCATGTGCCAAAGTGTCTGCCACTCTGATAGTGACCTCACCATGACACACGTCATGTCCCCTCGTCCATCATGGTAGGCCTGAGAACCCTAACTCCACCCTTGCTAGGAAGGATATCTCTGTTGTGCCAATCGTCTGTGACCCTTGAGTCCTAAACCTCAATGTGAGAACATCTTCTCCAATGTCCATACAATATCCGGTCTAGTGGCCTACCTAGGCCACCTCCCCAAACCAGCTCCTGCCAGAAAATGTTAATCATCCTGCACCCCCATGCACAACCAACATGCCAAAACAACCAATGGATTCTGCTCACAAACCACCTAGCCACTAGCGTCCATTGGAGCTCCCCTAAGGAATGCATGCTCTCATGCATGGGTTTGACTACTTCATCAATGCCATAGCCATCCCGCATGTTTGATATCGAATTGGAAGCCCCGTCTGGATCCCAATGCCAACTTGGGCCTCCAACACCCTCAATGTCTGAGAGTTCCCACTGAGATTTACTTCGAACTACGACCATCTTCATGAGTCTAGCCTACTCCACCGGGTACCAACTCAGAATCTCTCGCCATCCAACCCCAAGAGAGGGATCAAATGCATAAACTCTAGCACATAGAACAAGCTCGACATGCGGATGTTGCATCTTGTGCAACTCTGACCGTCTCATCCCACTACCCAGGTCAACACATGAGATCTGACTAGGTAGCTCTGTCTCTCTCGCTCCAATGGGCAAAGGTGAGTTGATAACGTTGTAGATCCTGTCAGTGCCTCTAAAGCGAACTATGCTAAAACCCCAATGTGTGGTCTCTATGATGCCCCTCCTCACTGACTAGCCCAACGGATGGTTGCATATCCTCCTCCATCATGGGCTCGACATGAGCCTCCAACTGCTCCTCCCTAGACAACCCAACATTCAAGACATGCTTGTCAATCAGCTTTAGGTGACTGTCATCTGACAGTTGTGTCATGGATCTGGATGCCTCTGTATCTATTGGCTCCTCATCAACAGTGGGGATGTTTCTTGACACCTCATCAATGGATGGTCCTATGGTTGTATGCTCTACTTTCTCCCCCATGGTGGGTGTATGCTCTACTTTCTCCCCCATGGTGTTAACTGGTGCTATCAAAGAGGCCTCTAACAATGGTGACTCTTGTGCCACACTGGGTATACCAATGTGATCCTCACACTGCCACGTATCCTCTACCTCATGTTCAATCTCCTCCTCAGGCCCCTGATGTCTAAGACCAGGTCTCCACCAACAAAATCTTCTCCTTGACTCATCCTCTAATTGTCTTCGGCTTGCTTGCTCCTTTCTAGGAGATCTGGTACCCTGCTTCTGTCGGCTTTCCCCACATAGTGTAGATGGTCGTACTCCCACAGTAACTTTATCTATACTCATATTCATTAATAAGATGTTTTGATATCATTCCTTCCTTTATACAACAATGTGAGTGATTTGTAATAATGCCATCTACAAATGCCTCTGGTCCCCTCCTGTACTCATATTCCTTAATAAGATGCTTTGATATCATTTCCTTCTTTATACAACAATGTGAGTGATTTGTAATAATGCCATCTACAAATGCCTGCTCCTTTCCAGGAGATCTGGTGCCCTGATTCTGTCGGCTTTCCCCACATAGTGTAGATGGTCGTACTCCCACAGTAAATTAATCTATACTCATATTCATTAATAAGATGCTTTGATATCATTTCCTTCTTTATACAACAATGTAAGTGATTTGTAATAATGCCATCTACAAATGCCTCTGGTCCCCTTTTGGTTGGTTGTGCACCAATAGAATGGTGTGCTACACCCTCTATTCAGATATTGACATGCCTGCATTTGTGTTATATGAGTTGTGTTTTCCAAGTGTATAGTTCACATATATTCTTATATTGTGGCAGGTGATTTGAGACAACATCGAGAGGTTTGCTTACACTCTTAAAGGCCAATCTGTACATTCTTGTAGGTCTGTAAAATTAAGTTTGTACTGAAAATATACTTTATTAACATTGATATAATTTAAACAGATTCACGCACATGCTAGTGGTGTGAATGATATTTCTTTCTCACACCCTAGCTACTATCTCTTCATAATAATTACATGTGGGGATGATAAGACCATCACTTTATCATATGTTTCAAGACTCATTCTAATAGTTGTCATTTACTTATCTGTATATGAAAATTGAAAAAAAAAATATTGTTTGTGCTTGTAGGCGTGGGATGCAGTAACTGGTCGAAAGCAGCACACATTTGAAGGTCATGAAGCAGCTGTATGTTTTCTTTGTCCTTACCAGTAAGAAGATATTCAGGTACTTTGTTTCCTCGAGTCCTGAAGAATTTATGTGAATTGCAGTTGAGGACAAGTTTTGAAATACATTGCATATTCTATTTTTGTTTGTTGTTTGGCTTTCTTTGATTTTTTGGCCATATGGAAAATACTTTATTGCACTAAAGATAGATGGATTATGATCCTTTTTTTATATGCAGTTTATTTTTTCTACAGCTATTGATGGAAAGATCAAATACTGGTTGTATGATCTTGCAGGATCTAGGGTGGACTATAATGCTCTGGGCTTTATAGTGCTGTTGGAACAAGGTAAAATGTTAACTTGCAATGGTGTTTAGTTTGTAAAATGTCTTCATGGAGATCTGAGTTTTCCTTTCTCCAATTTTCTATATTTGTTGTGTCAAGTCGATGTCCTTTCTGAAGTATATAATCATTTGTATTTTTTATTAGGCTCTTCTCCTTTGGAACAAGTAAAGATGGTGATTCATACCTCATTGAGTGTAATGAAAGTGTGGGAACAATCAAGCGGACATATCCTGCAATTTGAGACAACCAGGAATACGTTCTTGGCAGCTGGTGATGAATTTCAAATAAAGTTCTGGTACATGGATAACACACATCCTGAGAACAATTGATGTTGATGGTAGTTTAGTAAGAAGTTATTTTTGGAAATGAGGATGGTTTTTTTTTAGAGTTTCAAAACATTATTTCAAGTTTTCTTGATCACATCCCACTGTATAATCCTCATGTTATTCCCAAAAAAAACCCAGGCTAGTCCTCATCTTCGTTTCCGTGAAGATGGTTCCCTGTTGGCAGTCACAATGAATGACAATCGCATAAAGATCTTACCCAACGCAGAGGGATTTCGCTTAATTCGCATGCTGGAGAGTAGATCCTTTGAAGGAACGAAGGTGCCACCAGAGACAATGGCAACAAGGGTAAATTCTTCTTCCATGCACATTTACTGTGTACATGCACTACTAATTAATGGTAAAGTTTAAACTCTAACTAGTTCATTTTTACTATGCAGACTTCAATTTTGAATGCCATGCCTCCTGCAGTCACTGCTCCTGGTTCCCTTAGCAGTGCTGTAGAACGTTCGGATAGACTTACACCTGCATTGTCAATGACCAATTTTGTAAGAGCATTTTGAATCTAGCATATTTGTCCAGCATTATTCAGTTTAGTTTGTTACATATAGTATCATTTTCTGAACTTTCACTCAGAATCTAGATATTGTTGCTTTCGAGTTTCCATATAGCATAGGATTTTGTTCTTTTCCCCATTCACATGCTCTATTAGCCATTTTTTGGCATATTTTTTATAGGAATAGGATGATATTATCAATGATGTCTAACAATAATCTGATATTTTAGACATCATGTGTGCAGAGTAGTATAGAGTCTAGACAGACAGTCCGACCCCAGATGTTAAACGAAGGCTTCTAGATGAGGTCACAAACAAGAGCAAGAACTGGAAATTGACTGAGATCACTGATTCGGGTTAGTGTAGGTCTCTCAGCGTGCCTGACAGAATGCATTGCGAGCAAGGTATGGAATCACTGTGTACATGCATTACTAATTAATGGTAAAGTTTAAACTCTAACTAGTTCATTTTTACTATGCAGGCTTCAATTGTGAATGCCATGCCTCCTGCAGTCACTGCTCCTGGTTCCCTTAGCAGTGCTGTAGAACGTTCAGACAGACTTCCACCTGCATTGTCAATGACCAATTTTGTAAGAGCATTTTGAATCTAGCATATTTGTCCAGCATTATTCAGTTTAGTTTGTTACATATAGTATCATTTTCTAAACTTTCACTCAAAATCCAGATATTGTTGCTTTCGAGTTTCCATATAGCATAGGATTTTGTTCTTTTCCCCATTCACATGCTCTATTAGCCATTTTTTTGGCATATCTTTTATAGGAATAGGATGATATTATCAATGATGTCTAACAATAATCTGATATTCGAGACATCATGTGTGCAGAGTAGTATAGAGTCTAGACAGACAGTCTGACCCCAGATGTTAAACGAAGGCTTCTAGATGAGGGCACAGACAAGAGGAAGAACTGGAAATTGACTGAGATCACTGATTCGGGTCAGTGTAGGTCTCTCAGCTTGCCTGACAGAATACATTGCGAGCAAGGTATGCAATCATCCCTCTATAACGGAAAACACTAAAGGTTGGCATACTTTACAATTTTATGTGCTACAAATTCTGTCGATATTGATCCAAACAAGTAATGTGCTATTTCTTGCTGATGGTAAAACTGATATACACCAATTCCAATGTTGTCTTGGCACTGACATCCGATGCTCTCCATAAGCTATACCGTGGAGTGACCGAAATCCATCCGGAAAGGTGGGTTTCTTTAGTTGTTGTTGTTTGCTTCCTTTTTATTTTAGCTTGTTTTATTTATTTATTTGTTTGTTATACTTTCGGATATATAATTTGCAGCTGTATTTTATGTAGTAATGATTGACGAGTAACTCAGAGTTAGTAGTTTGTTCCATCGTCTGCAACGAGTATTCCAACACAGATGTGGCAGTGAGCCAGTGGGATTCTTATGAATAATGACGTTGGTGATACAAATCCAAAAGAAGTCGTTGCTTGTATAGCTTTGTCCAAGAATGATTCCTATATAATGTCTGCTTCCAGTGGCAAGGTCTCCTTATTCAATATGATGACATTTAAGCTAAGAGAGCCTTTTACCTAAAGACCAGTTTCATTTTAATGTTTCCGATGATTTATATAATTTCAGTTTTGGTACATTGGTCTGCTTAGGGTTTAGTCTCTAATGTCTCACCTTCAACTTTCAAATTATGTGGGTAATGGGGTTCAGTTACTCTAGAAGGTTCTTGTGTAATGTTCCTTCCTACCAGCTAAGAATTCAGAAGGTTCTTGTGTAATGTTCCTTACTATAAGCTAAGAATTCAAAGGCTCCCAATTAATCTAAATCACTGGTTTCATGGGATGCTAATTAGTGATTGATTCATTGCAAGTCATGACAACTTTCATGCCACTTTCTCCAGCAGCCACTTTTCTGGCTTTCCACCCTCAGGACAATAACATCATTGTGAATATATCTTTCGATCCTTATCATTTTTCTTCATTGTGCCCTTTTACTAAAACTGACCTTTAAGTGGCATGCTCTGAACTTGCTGCAATTTTTATAGGTAAAAGCAAAGCTCAAGGACCACCAAAAATAAATCACAGGCCTGGATTTTTCACATGTTTTGAATGTGTTGGTATCTTCTGGAGCTGATGCCCAGGTATATGGTTTCTTTTATTATTAAATATAGTCTGACTCCGTGATTTTCACTTAAAAGTTTACATAAATTTATGGAGTGGAAATGTTCATATACCCACAACCACGTCTTTTGGCAGTGATGTTCACTTAAAGTTTACATAAATTTATGGAATGGAAATGGGTGGGACAAGCGAAAGTCAAAAGTTGTACCATTACAACCAGGAAGACCGTCACCACCAGTGAGGATACTAAGAGTACAGTTTCATCATGATCCTGTCACCACCTGTGGGGATAGAAGAGTACAGTTCCATAATGATCAAATTCACCTGTTGGTTGTGCATGAGAGCCAGTGTTGTAATATATGATGCTTCCAAGATCATCACCACCAATGGGCCATACAAGAGTACAGTTTCATAATGATCAAATTCACTTGTTGGTTGTGCATGGTAGCCAGCTTTGCTATATGATGCTTCCAAGTTGGAGCGCTTGTTTCTATGTAAGTACTTGTAAGCACTGTTGAATTCAAACATAGACAATAATATAATGTCACCTTCTGTATCTGATTGGATGACCTTGTTACATGGTTGCATTGCAGTGGTCTCCTCATGATTCCCTATCTGCTCCTATTTCAAGTGCCATATACTCATGTGACAGCGTCCTATTTTATGCGAGCTTCTGAGCTTCTGTCATAGTGCAGTTGGAGTGTTTGATGTAGAAAGATTGAGGCCTCAATGTCGCATTGCACCTTCTGCATACTTTTCATCGGGAATGAACAGGTAAATGGGCTCTTTCATTCTGTCATGGTTGATACATCAATTTTTTAGATTTGGATTTTAACCAGGCATATTATGATATAATTTTATTGTTTGGTTATTTATTCAGCAGTAATGCCTATTCCCTAGTGGTTGCATCACATCCATCCGAACTGAGTCAATTTGCTCTTGGAAGAACAGATGGAATTCATGATTTTGAGCCTTCAGAGTAAGAAGGGAAATGGCGTGTTGGACCTTCCCCAAATAATGGAACTGTCGTATCAAATCCGACATTAAATAGCCAAGGTTGGGAACCACCCCCAAGGTAGTTCAATGGAAACATAAGAACAATTTGAAGTGCACTCTTTATTTACAAGAATACCATGAATAATGGTAGTGTCTTGTCAGTGAAAAGCCTCACTTGTGTTGGCATTCTATCAAGATTGTAAACGTAAATGGTATGTAAATGAAAATGAGTATCTGGGTGCAATCCTGGTCACTAATTTTTCTGGGTCATGTAAAAATTGAAAGTCTGTCACAGGAGAATAAATTTATGAATGTTCAATAGGGGGGTTTCTCAGTGTCTATTTTTGAAACCGTTCTTTTTACCACATGAGTATTTTTCATATCTTCATGTGCATTCAGGCAAACCTGTTTTATGCGGAAGCTTTGTCAGACTCGGGAATATTATATTTATTAACTGAATCAACATTTTTGGGTTGAATAGTATTGGAGCTGATATTGAAATAATTCAATTGAGAAAACATTAATTATGCACGAGTTTTTACAATTGACTCAACGATGGCTTTTTTGGCATGTGTTTTAATTTTTGCAATTGAGTCAACGAACTTTCTTGTTTGACGACACTATTGTTTAAACATATTGATACAGAGTTTTTGGCATGTGTTTTAATTTTTGCAATTGACTGAACCATCTTTCTTGTTTGATGACACTATTGTTTAAACATATTGATACATATATTTACTGAAAGCAAAAAACGTTCAGTGATAATGCTCATATTGCTTTGTGTTTTGTTTTTTATGGCCTAGCAAAAAACTTTCAGTGATAATGCTTATATTGCTGCAGCCTTTGTGTTTTGTTTTTTAATCCTCTTTCTAGGAGAGATGAGATCCTTATGTAATCACAAATTTTGGATATCCTCTTAATAAGAGGCTTCGCTTATGCCATTTGTAGTTGCACAATGCAAAGGTTATATTGATACAGATATTTACAAAAAGCAAAAAAACTTCAGTGATGAGATCCTTATCTTGTGAAGTTGTAATATCCAAATTTTGGATATCCTCTTAATAAGAGGCTTCGTTTATGCCATTTGTAGTTGCACAATGCAAAGGTTATATTGATACAGATATTTACAAAAAGCAAAAAAACTGCAGTGATAATGCTCATACCGATATTGCTGCAGCCTTTGTGTTTTGTTTTTTAAGGCCTTGCTGAGGGGAGAGATGAGATCCTTACCTTGTGAAGTTGTAATATGTAATATCACACAAAATTTGGATATTAGCTTAATAAGAGGCTTTGTTTAAATTTAGATATTAGCTTAATACAAGGCTTCGTTTAAATTTTGATATTAGCTTCGTTTATGCCATTGGTAGTTGCAGAGGGTTTTATGCTATTTACAAGATCTCTGAATAGGGTTATTTACAAGATTTCTGAATAGGGTCGTTTAAATTTGGATATTAGCTTCGTTTATGCCATTGGTAGCTGCCGAGGGTTTTATGCTATTTACAAGATCTCTGAATAGGGTCATCGCGGCGTTTGTTCCCTATCTGGACGCCGTGCTGGTTCTGCCTCAACTCCGCGCCGCGTAATGCAAAGCAATAGGATCGTGGAAGCTTTTACTGCCTTCTATGTGTTTATTCTCGGTGCAGAGGTTAAAATTTGCATTATGGCTCATGCTGATCTTGAGGGACATTATGAACGGCTCCATCACAACTTATTTTGGTCTGGGGGTTTTCCACTTCATCGTCGCTGAGGTTGTTGAGAGCTTTTTTCATATTGGCAGATTTAGAAATTAGAAATTACAATTACAATGGTTTTCTAATTCGTTTTTTTTTGGGGTGCATCATGCACCAATATGGTATGGATGGTCCAGTTGATAAGAATCATGCACTATCTTGAATATGGCATGGATGGTTTTCTGTGCTCTCCCTTGTCATAGGTTAAGTGAATTTATTGTTTTATTTAAAATTGTCTTTTTAATATAGAGTTAATTAAAACGTAAACAAAAACCTTAAAACCCTCTATCGCGGCTAGAATTTGTAAAATATTGCAGCTTTAACATTTCAAGTAGTTTCCGAAATCCAACAACCCATTTTTGAACTCATATTGCACTTATCGAATTTGAATTTTAAAATAAATGAAGGGGTGCATTCCAAGTTTATGAATATGGAAAATAAAATTAGGGATCTTAAAATAAATGAAGGGGTGCATTCCAAGTTTATGAATATGGAAAATAAAATTAGAGATCCCTGATTTACATCCAAAACCGAAAAATTAGCCACTGAAACACATAAATATCAATGAAGATGCAAAACACATACATAACAATGAAGATGCATAACACAAAACCATAAACTTATTGTCACTAAGAAACGAGCATGTTAAAAGCAACCATAACATTATTTTATCAATTTATAAAGCAAATACACGTTTTCTTTTTTTATTATTATTAATTTTAGATGTCACAACCTTTTTTTCAGTTTTAAATGCTACCAAGGAAGTTTTAAATGTTACTAAGGAAAAAGTATGTGTTTTTTGGGTTTAATTTTAAAAACAACCCTAACATTATTTTATCAATTTAATCACAAAATATAAAGTACATACATTTTTTTTATTATTAAATTTAGACGTCACAATTTTTTCCCTAGCTTTAGATGCCACAAAATTCTATTTTCAGTTTTAAATGCTACCAAGGAAGTTTTAAATGTTACCAAGGGAAAAGTGTGTGTTTCTTTTGGTTGATTTTAAAAACAACCATAACATTATTTTATCAATTTAATCACAAAATATATTTTATCAATTTAATACAAAATATGAAGTACATACGTTTTTTATATTATTAAATTTAGATGTCACAATTTTCTTTCCAGCTTTAGATGTCACAATTTTTTTTTTTTTTTTTTTTTTTTCTTTTTTAGATGTTACCAATGAAAAAGTGTGTTTCTTTGGTTTCCCATCAATTAGATGTTTATTATTTTTTGTTTTTTTTCAAGTGTGCAATATCTCCTTATTTAGTTCAACGCAATTACAGGATACTTTAAACTATACTTCAGCTATTTACTAATGGCTCAACCAAATGAGGGAAAGTGCATTACAAATCTTGGCCTATTTATTGGTGGCTCTCAAAGGGAAAGTGCTTTACAATTACTGGTGGCTCTCAACCAAATGAGGAATTACAATTATAGTACACCACTCTAAACTTCATATATCATCTACTAAAACAAATCTTCAGCTATTTACTAGTGCCTCAATAATCTTGAGGCCCATGTACAAGAAGTTTGGACCATTTGTTTAGCAACACAAAATTTAGCAAGTTATGTATTGGAACATTTAAGATCTCTGTGGACCTTATTTTGTTGGTGTAGATATTCAAGGCTTTTAAATATTTGAGGTGTGTAAATTTGGTTTGGATCATGTTACGATAGAAATGTTGTCATGTCTTGTCCTCTCTCGTAAACATTTTGACTAGGTCAAATTACATAAAATAAAATAAAAATAAAAATAAAACAAAATGGTTAAAAAAATAGGAATGTATGATAAAATACTCAAATTTCTTAGTAATTTTTTGACTGTAGGCTTTTGAAAGCATAGTTTTCCCAGATTATTCTTATTTAAGAATATATATATAGATATATTATCCTATTATTTACCCTAGATTCATATTAACCCTGGTCAAATTACATAAAATAAAATAAAAATAAAACAAAATGGTTAAAAAAAATTAAGAACATTCTACCAACCTAGATTCATAGATTCGTATTAACTCTTGACCTCGACCTCTATAGGGATTAATGTGCAAATTTCTTTCAGAGGTTGGAGATAAAACTATCTCCAAAAAATACAAATAAAAGTAAGTTGTCTCAAACAATAGAAACATTTATGAAGTTTGAAAATTTAATAATTGGGTTAATTAGGATTTGGGTGGTTAAGGGAAATATAAATAAAAATAACTCATCTCAAACAATAGAAATGGAATGAAGTTTGAAAATTTAATAATTGGGTTAATTAGGATTTTAGTGGTTGAGGGAAATCACTGTGATTTTCTGCAACCAAAATTCAAATACTCATTGGTAACATGAATGGTCATTTGTTGTAATGCCTTTGTGCTTATGAATATTATTGTATTACATTTGTGCCTTGTGAACATAAATATATTTGTGGGATGGTCTAGTATCAACAACCTCACTTTAGTTCTCAAGCAATACAAATAGAATGAAGTTTGAAAGTAATAATTGGGGTTAATTAGGGTTTGGGTGGTTGAGAAAAATGGTTGTAATTTTCTCCATCCAAAATTCAAATCCTAAAATATTTGTGGGTTGGTCTAGTATCAACAACCTCACTTTGGTTCTCAAACAATACAAATGGAATAAAATTTGAAAGTATAATAATTGGGGTTAATTAGGGTTTGGGTGGTTGAGGAAAATGGTTGTAATTTTCTCCATCCAAAGTATTGGAATAAAATTTGAAAGTTTAATAATTGGGGTTAATTAGGGTTTGGGTGGTTGAGGAAAATGGTTGTAATTTTCTCCATCCAAAATTCAAATGGGCATTTGTTGTATGACTTTGTGCTTATGAATATTACTATATTAGATTTGTGTCTTGTGAACATAAATATATTTGTGGGTTGGTTTAGTATCAACAACCTCACTTTAGTTCTCAAACAATACAAATGGAATGAAGTATGAAAGTAATAATTGGGGTTCATTAGGGTTTGGGTGGTTGAGAAAAATGGTTGTAATTTTCTCCATCCAAAATTCAAATCCTAATATATTTGTCGGTTGGTCTAGTATCAACAACCTCACTTTAGTTCTCAAACAATACAAATGGAATGAAGTTTGAAATTTTATAATTGGGGTTAATTGGGGTTTGGATGGTTGAAGAAAATTGTTGTAATTTTCTCATCCAAAATTCAAATCATAGTTCATAACATGATGAGCATTTGTTGTAATGGCTTTGTGCTTATGAATATTATTGTATTGGATTTGCACCTTGTGAACATAAATATATTTGTGTGTTGGTCTAGTATTAACAACCTCCTCACTTTAGTTCTCAAACAATGCAAATGGAATGAAGTTTGAAAGTTAAATAATTGAGGTTAATTAGGGTTTGGGTAGTTGAGGGAAATGATTGTAATTTTCTCCATCCAAAATTCAAATCCTCCTTGGGAATACGATGGGCATTTGTTGTAATGGTTTTGTGCTTATAAATTGTTGTATTAGATTTGTGCCTTGTGAACATAAATATAAATATATTTGTGGATTGGTCTAATATCAACAACCCCTTTAGTTCTTAAAATAAGAAGGAGATTGATTTTTTTTTATTGAAAAAAAAAAATTTAACACACACAAATCTAAAATATTATATGTATATATTTCTCTTTTACATGAATTTAAAAATTTAAAAAGAGAATTTTTAATTTATAAAACAATATAAATAAATAAAATACATATAAATTATTGTTATATAATAAAATTGTTGACTATTAATTTGAAATACTATATAAAATAGGGAAAAAAAAATCTATTAATAATATTAAATAATAGACTTACTAAATATATATTACTAATTGAGTTTACAGGTTTAGTCCTATGTAGTTGGCAAAAAACTTGGTTAAATTTTTACATGATTAAATCTTAAAAATATACTTTGTATATAAAATCAATATAAAATAAAATAAAGTAATATTAACTTATTTTTTATAATATTGTTGATATTATTTGAATAACCTATAAATAATCCCGGAAAAAAAAAACAAAAAAAAAAAAAAAAAAAAAAAAAAAAAAAAAAAAAAAAAAACTTATTAATACTAATTAATAATTATATTAAAATTAATAAATATCATTATTCTATTGAGTTTAGGTTTATTTTAAGTAGTTGAAAAAACTTGTTAAATTTTTGTTGAGTGAGCAATGAGTAATGTCCAAAATTTTATCTATTGAGAAATAAAATAGGAAATAGTTATCACACAACATACAAATATGAATTATTATATTCCATTTTTTTTTTAAATAATTATTAATTATTCCCATTTTAAAAAATCTAGCAATAAAATTGTGATTGAGACACGATATTAGTTCCTTTATCTTCTTTTATTACTTGAAATCACGTGATACATGTATTGTAAAATTAAACATTTAATTGCCATGTTTTTATCTGTTGTAATATTTGGTATATAATGAAGAATCTCTTATGTGAATTTAAATATGATTTAAGATGAATGATTAAGTGAACATTAGTCATTAAATTGCAGCCATTTTATATTAGTTTTTTTACAATTGGTTTGATTTGGGTTGCATAGTCCATAATAATATTGTATCTTGCAATGGATTAGAATGCTTGTTGAATTGAGCTATCAAGTCAACATTGTACATTATTATTATTATTATAATACTTAAATTGAAGTAGGGTTACATAAAAAAATGGACATTTCATTTCTTTAAAGGAAAACTGAAGTTAATATTTATATCATAATAGGTATGCATATTGATGTTCTGTAATCAACATATTAAATTTATAAATGTGTTTCAAAAATGTCACTTCAACTTCAATCATAATTGGAAAAACTAAATTTTATCGCCGATTGGAAAATGTTTGATATAACCAAATGAAAAGTATTTATTAATAACACATTAAAATGACGTTATTGAAAATAATTGTGTCAAGTAGATACATATCAAAAATACAATGTTTTGAATAGATGAATACCAAAATTATGATGTTTTGAGTATTATATGAATTTATTGGTTTTTTATTTATCAAGCTATTGATTAAATTTATAAATGTGCTACAAAAATGTCATTTCAACTTCAATCATAAATGGAAAAACTAAAATTTATCATCAATTGGAAAATGTTGATATAACCATATGAAAGTATTTATTAATAGCACATTAAAATGACATTATTGAAAATAATTGTGTCAAGTAGATAAATTCCAAAATTATGATGTTTTGAATAGATGAATACCAAAATTATGATGTTTTGAATAGATGAATACCAAAATTATGATGTTTTGAGTATTATAGGGTTTTATTGGTTTTTTTTATTTATCAAAATATT
>APFE030194002.1:0-11359 GCA_000404065.3 Pinus taeda | reverse complement strand
TATTTGAGTTATTTTTTGTTTCTTCTAATATATAATTTTACATAGTTTTTTTTTTTTTCTTTAAATCTTTTTTATTTTATTTTTACTAGCTTGTTTTTAATTTAATTTTTTATTTTTTTCCTAGTTTTTGCTTATGTTTTTTTTCAATTTCTCTATTTTTTACTTAATTTTATATTTTTTTTTTCTCCAAATTCTTTTATGGTTTATGAGATAACTTTTTTTTAACATTTTTTATTTTTTATTTTTGTCTTTTTTATATATGTTTTTTAGAGACAATTATTTCATGTGGATTGAAAATTTAATTAACGATGTATAAATATGTAGAATATCAAAAATGCAAAATATAAACCTTCTTTAAATATGCAAAACAATAAAAACCCCACTACAAAAAAAATAAAAATAAAAATAAGAAAATATGAAGAAGAAGACCACTTCCAAAGTTATTAAGTTTACAAAATAATTATTTACATTTCGTACATTATAAAATTAAAATTAAAAAAAAACCTCTTAAAAAAAGGACATGGTGTAGAATTACCACTTTTTTAAATCAACATCAAAATCACTACCATTCTAAAACGCAATGTACATAAAAAAATTTATAGTGCCAAAAACTATGCTCTAAAAAAAACATGTGTGTTCTACATCACCCCTTTCCAAAATTGGGTCACTTTTTTGCTATCTCTACAAAAAGGGTAACAGTATCAATGTTTCAAATTTTACGTTGTTATGTCTTCTATTTCCTTCTTTTCCTGTTGTTCTTTCTTCTTTTGTTCCTCTTCTTGTTTCTTCTCCTCCTCTCTTTTTTTTTTCTTCTTCCTATTACTTCTCCCTTGATTCCTCAAACTCCTTTCTCCTTTTTTTTGCTTCAATGTTCCCTTTAGTAGCAATAGGATCTTCTTTAAACTTTTGGCTCCTCTCTGCCTCAGGATCATGCACAACATTCCTATTAGGATTAGAAATTATGACTAGGGTGGGAACTTCATATTGATTCCCTTCCTGTATAACATATTTCTCGTGAGACATGTTGGAAGGGCTTGCCTCATCACCTAGCACACATGCTGAGGAAGCATTGTACTAATTCTTTATCTTTTATTCTTCTTCCTGGTGATCAAACTTATATGGCTAGGAAAAATGCAACATGGAATAGTGTTGTTTACACACACCCTTGGGATCATATTTATTGAAAAGCCTATATTAACAAACTTGAGGAAGGTAAGTTCCTCAACATTTGTATCTAAAACCTTCAATATTTTAAACTCATAAGACCCCACTTATAAGGGAAAGGGAGGCCAAGGTGACTTCTTCTTCTTCTAAAACAACTGAGATAGACCTATTCTAAGTTTGTACCTAACATCTTGCATGATCGCTTTGCTGGTCACATACATTAGCATGAGATGTGGAGGCCTCTGAGAACCAAACACTCTAAGGTATGTGCCTTGAGTCGAGGAAAACCAATATTCTACGTTTGTAATTGTTGTTCTCACCTCATGGGATATGCATGGGGCTTCTAACTAAAATATCATATGATATAATGAAATTAAGAAATGCTAATCAATATTTTCATAAACTCCTCTGTAATTGTATTCTGACAACAATTTGTATTGAACGTTGGTTGGGAGTTCTCTTTGAGTCAATTTCTAGTCTAGACCTGGGAACACATGGCAGTCTCAGATACCATATAGTAAGTAGGAAGACATATAGAATTATGGTTTCTTGCCTTGTGGTGTTCCTTTCACTTTGATCACACCACCCTTCAGTTGTTGGGCCAACAAATTTTCCCAATTTAATAATTTCCCTTCTATGACAAGTGGATAAAGCATGAAGATCCATCCATTGTCATAGAATTGAGTGTTTTTCGCCCATATATTCTGCAACACATAACCATTAGGTATTGATAAGCCTTCTTGAGAAACTTAGTGCTATATATACCATCTGGCTTTTGGTGAAACTTAGTTGGATCCTGCCACTATAACTTAATCACTTCTATGGTATCCAAATAATTCCAAGAAGCATAAAAATGGGAATTCCAATGTTGTTGAGACTTGGGTAACTTGTAGTATGAGTGTAAGTCATGTGGATGGTGAGAGTAAATTTTCTACCCACTAACAATCTTAAGCACCATTTTCTTCGTGTCTAGACCTTGTAGTATCCATCTAATTGCATCATCACTAGCTAATGATGGATACATACAAGAAACTTTGGGGAACCTTGATTTCATGACATTAACATAAACTTCCCTATATTCTATATCCTCTGGTAACTCCTTCATATTGAAGGAATCTTTGATGGCCATCCATGTAACAGTTGAATACTTATCATTCAAGCATTGAATGTCTATCATGATGGGTACTCTTGTGAAAGTATTGACCACATCATCCTTAGTACTATTATTTGTAACCTCGTTTAATGGTCCTTTTTTGGTAGTTGGAGGTATGGGGTTGATAGATGATGAAAGAATGATATGATCTCTATTTGTATCACTTGGAGAAATAAATTGACTCATGGAAACAACAAGTTAGTTCCACAACATATCATTTAATCTAACAATGAAGCATATGCATAATATTGCCATTGAGAGTGTATATTGCACAATTCTTAAGCACAAGAGAGGAAAAGTGTTTCACTAGTCACAGGAAATGTGTATTATGTAGTGCCTGAGAGAGGGTATTATGTAGGATAAGTGATCCGAATTGGATCCATAAAGAATAATCAAAAGAACCATGGTTGTACCAGGGCAGGAAAAACCATAAAGAATTAAGAGCAGCGATCAAAAACACCTCTAAAAGGCAGTTGGCAACCAGTGTGGAAAGATGAGGACCTCAGTCAAAGCGCACTGACCGAGGCCCATGGAGACTGCGTAGGAGGTGAAACTATCCCCTAAGAAACTCGAATTAGGAAACAAAGGGAGTTTTTGATGCGTGATTAGCGCTAGGAAAAAACCATCGAAATGGAGGGGTCCCGAGCACTTGGTCACATGGGAGCCGGAAAACCACGGGGAAAGAGGCCAAATGCTAAGGCTGGACTCGTGCTCTAAAAATCGGCGGTATTCATCGAAGGTACCCTTGGAAAGTAAGTAGATTCGGTGAAAACAGAGCGATTCCACTCAGCACCCGACACGTGGCAAGAAGAGGAGAGAGAAAATTGCCGCTCATCGCGTGCTAATGGTTGAGCAAGTCAACCGCGCAAAATGAGTAGATGGCGTTGGATCTGGGAGATCCAGATCTAACGGTTGTCATCATGCCCGATGGTAAGACTAGATGTAACAAGGAATTAAGTCGTGATTTAAAAGAATTTGAGGTCCGCTTTCACTGCCAAGGTGGTGGATGACTCATTCCATAATGTAACTAAAGAAACAAACTGAAAAATCAAGCTAGTTCATTTCGCAGGAGGACAAGTGGCTGCTCCCTGTGAGTCTGATGATGACGCCAAGACAGGGAACTCTAAGAAAAGTTGTAGTAGGCGATCCGATGGATTTGGAAGAGGAATCGAACAACCATGATCTTGAGTGGCTTTAAAGCCATGCGCAAACCAACAAAAATGGGGCACCCCACACACACATGGAAAAACAGAGAAAGAAGATAGAGAGAGAAAAAGAAAAGCAGTGAGAAGACAGAGGGCCAAGCTAACCAAAGGCAGCATCGAGCACCATAGGGCTTGAGAAATTTGATCCATCCCTGAAGGGGATCTCTCAGGACTAAGCACCACATTCGACTTCCTCCATTGTAGACCCGAGAGGTCAGAAAGCTAGTAAGGCCAAGAGTCTGTGTACTCTAGTGGCTTGGGAAATCCAAGAACCATGCTGCCAAGCTATCCTATGATAGGAGACTCATATTGAACTCCTTCTTTGTAATTCTATGCTTTAAGACACAATAAAATAAGGCCACCACTGAGAGCTAGACTAGATATGTAGCCCTGGAGGATAGGGTGAACTCCTTATTAATTTCTTGTGTTCTTATCTTTGCTTACTGTATTTCTTTATTGTCTTCCATTTCAAGTATTTATGTATTTTCAATCTAATCAATCTGTTGCTTATATAAACTAGACACAGACCAACACATGAGTCTGTATTATGTAATACCTCCATTTAATAATTCTTAACTGAGATCACTCATAGGGTGGTCATCAGATCAAGTGGTATCAGAGCTTTAGGATATAAGGTTAGACAAACGTGTGTTGGTTTAGTTGTTAAATGCTTATTAGATCAAAGCTCAAATTAGGAGAAGGAGAGTTGGTCAAAAATAATCTTGAGATTGGGAGAGTCTATCCTCGGAAGACCATGTCAGAGGAAGGTTTTGTGGGGCCAGACCCTCAATTCATAGAGATTTTCCTAGCTATAAAGTCTATGGTAGAAGAAATGTATAGGGACTTTAGAAAGCATAAGGATGAAGCTTCATGAGGCTCTAAACAAGATAAAGAAGAAGATGAATCTCATTCCCATGACCACTCAAAAGGAAAAGGAAAGAAGAAAACTTTCTCACACCTCCTAATATTCCTGTGCATAATAAGAAAGCATCTTTGATCAAGCTAGATGTTAATTCGATTTGCCTATATATTATGGAGACTAAATGCTGAAAAGTTAGACAAATGGATTAGACAAATTGATGTGTATTGTAGAGTGCAGAACATAGACTCAGACAAGAGAAAAATTTAGCTGGCAAGCCTACGCCTAGGAGGCACTGCCTTGGTTTGGTGGGAAGGCAGAACCCAAGTTGACATGAAAATACACGGTAAGACTATCTTTGTCTGGAGTGAATTTGTTTCTACCTTCAAGAAGTAATTCTATCCATTGGCCTACATGCAACAAGCCATGATGAGTTCGCAAACTCTTCGATAGTTGAAAGGGCAAAGTGTGTAAGGGTACACTCAAGAATTTAGAAAGAGGGCATTGATTCTAGAGGTCTCATTAGACTCACCAGAGACTCTTTTGAAGTACATTGGTGGTCTACACAGCTACATGAGGCATACCATCCTCATGTTTAATCCCACTAGTATAGATGAGGTATCTGTACAAGCTACTCATCTAGAAGCTAGAGGAAAGAATGGAAATCCAGTATTTGGGGGACCATCACAACTCAATGCAAGCAAGAGAAAGGAGAAAAGAACACATAAGTGGAAAGCAAGGAAGGCTAACACTGCACATAAAAGAAAAGCTTCATACTCTCACTGTAAAAAGGATGGGCATGATGATGAGCACTGTTGGAATTTCAATCTAGAGCTAAGACCGAAGAAGTCTGAGGGCAAGAAGAAGAAGAATGTTGTAGCTATTCAAAAGGATTTGGGGTCAGACTCTGGAGTCGAAACAATCATTGTAGCCATAGGTATAAAAGGTAAGAGTTCTAAAGCATCTACTAGTAATTCTGCTCAATCTATTATTGATGAAGAACATGAGAGAAAAAGGCATGAGCTTTTCCATATTCGAGTTGTTTCCAAACATCAAAAGATTGATACTTTGTTTGATAGTGGCTTACAAGTAAATTTGATTTCTGAAGCAATTGTAAAGAAATTGGGATTATAAACTACACCTCACAAGAAACCATACCCATTAGGATGGTTGAATGATAAAGCACAACTACAAGTGACTAGACAGTGCAAACTCAAGCTCTTTTTTGGGTCAGCATTTGTAGATGAGGTTGAGTTAGACAAAATTCCTTTGGATATATGTGGAATTGTTTTAGGGAGTCCTTACTTGTATGATAGAAAGGCTATTTCCTATAGGGCTAAAAACAAGTATCTAATTGTTAAAGATGGAATTGAATACTTTGTAAGAGCTCATAAGCTAAAGAATAATTATACTCTCATAAACTCAGGGCAGATGAAAAGAATGATAAATTCATGCAAACAATTCTTACTAATGGTTATAAAGGAAAACAAAACTGATAAAACCTTGTATTTGAGGGCTATAATGCTAAGCAACAAGCTGATATAGAAAAGATTGTTTCATAGTATGATGTTATGTTCCAAGAAACTAAAGGTCTGCCACCCAAAAAGAAAATAGCACATGATATTATTTTGCAGCAAGATGTTCCATTGCCTAATATTGGAATGTACAAGTTGTCTACTTTAGAGAATGCTTATATCAAGAAGCAGGTGCAAGAGTTTCTCAAGAAGGGGTTTATTACGCCTAGCACATCACCATGTGGGTCACCAATCATTCTGGTGAGAAAGAAAGATCGCTTGTGGAGAATGTGCATTTCTACCGAGCACTGAATAATATAACAATCAAAAATCATTATCCCCTTCCTTGCATAGATGATCTTTTAGATAAATTAAAGGAAGCTATTTATTTCACCAAGCTAGATTTGCACAGTGGATATCATCAGGTCAGAGTTGCAGAACAAGATGCATGGAAGACTTCTTTAAAAAAAAAGCAAGGATTGTATGAGTTGCTTGTTATGGCTTTTGGCTTAACCAATGCCCTACAACTTTCATGAGATTAATGAATGATGTACTCAGACATTTTATTGATGATTTTGTTATTGTGTATCTGGATGACATTCTGATTTTTAGTAACATGTGGGAGGAACACTTAAATCATGTTAAGTAGACATTAGATGTTTTCAAAAGAGAAAAAAATTATGTTAAACTCTCCAAATGTGAATTTGGAAAAACATCTCTAAATTATCTGGGTCATATAGTAGGGGGTGGTGAATTGAAAATAGATCCCTCTAAAGTGGTAGTCATTGTAAGCTGGCCTAAACCCAAGTTTGATACAGAAGTGAGAAGCTTCTTAGGAGTAGCACAATATTGGAGGAAGTTTATCTCTAACTTTTCCTCAATTGTAGCTCCCTTACATGCTTTAACAGGATTGAACAAGGTGTTTCAGTGGGGAGGGAAACTTCAGAAAGTCTTCGACATCTTGAAGGAAAATATTAGTATAGCACCTGTACTAGCACAGCCTGATCTACAAAGACCATTTGAGATCCAAATAGATGCCAGTGAATATGCCATGGGAGCAGTGTTGACACAACACGGTAAACTCATATGTTATCATTATGAGACTTTTACTTCTACAGTAGTTAACTATCCTACATATGATAAAGAATTGTATGCATTAGTTTAGAGTGGGAAAAAGTGGAAACATTACTTGATGGGCAAAGAGACAGTAATACATATTGATCATTAACCACTTCAATATCTACATTCCCAAACTAAATTACAAGTGGATGGGTTTTCTACAACAGTTTCATTTAGTCATCAGATATAAAAAGGGAATATATAACAAAGTTGCAAACATGTTATCTAGACCCATTATAAATGTATCTACTATAGTTAAGCATAATTTTGTACTAACTGAAAGCTACATTGAGCAATATGCTTAGGATATAGACTTTAAAGATGCATATGCAACTTTGAGTCAAGGCATAAGGGTAGAAGAATTGGATTATCATGTGAAGGACTCACCCTTATATCATTGTGGGAAAGTTTTCATTCCACAAACAGAGAGAGTAAAGATAATAAGAGAGGCATACACTTCTCTGATATCAAGTCACTTTGGGGTAAGTAAAACAGTTGCACATCTGCAAAGATTTTGTTATTGGCCAAAAATGAATGAGACAGTTTCTAGATATGTGAGAGGGTGTACTATGTGTACCAAAAGCAAGCCCAACAATAGAAAACTAGCCCTGTACACTCCATTACCAGTTCCTTCTCAACCTTGGGAAAGTGTTTCCATGGATTTTGTTGGGGGACTACCTAAGTCTAGAAAAGGTCATGATTATCTATATGTGGTTGTGGATAGGTTCAGCGAAATGTGCATTTTGATACCTTGTAATAAGCAGATTACAGCTGAACAAACTGCAAAAGTATTCTTTGAACATGTATGGGTTCATTTTGGGTTACCCACTTCTATTGTATCTGATCGAGACACCTGATTTGTGGGGAAGTTTTGGTCAAGTCTGTGGGAGCTGATGGACACCCAACTGAAGAAAAGCACAACTTTTCATCCACAAACCAATGGCCAGAAATAAGTAGTTAACAGTACAGTGATCTAGCTACTCAGAGGATATTACAGCAAACATCCTAAGCTTTGGGATGAACACTTGTGTTATGTGCAGCATGCTTACAACAGAGCAAAAAATTATTCTATACAGAGGTCTCCTTTTGAAACCTGTTTTGGTTTCACACCAAGGTCTCCTTTGGATTTTGTCTTTGGTAAAGATACCACTGTTGATGGACACAATGATGTGTGCAAGGCAACTAGGTTCATTGAACAAATCCAGGAGATCCACTAGGAAGTACAAGAATAGCTCGAAAGGAGCCAAGCCAAATACAAGGTAAGGCATGACAAGCATCGGGTGGAGCATAGTTTCTAAGTTGGTGACCAGGTTTGGTTGTATATCAATAAGGACAGGATGAAAGGTGAAGGTAAAATGCTAAAGCCTATCAAGTATGGACCTTTCAGGATACTTGAGAAGATTGGCGAAAATGCTTTTCACCTTGATCTACCAGCTTACATGCACATCTACTCAATCCTAAATGTAGATTGCTTGAGATTGTTTGAACCTTCAATGATTGAGGATCTTGAAGAGCAAAGTCAATTTCCTTCTATTGATGACCTGCTACTTGAATATCTGAATGAATTGCAGGAAGACACAGTCATGGACAGGAAGGTGAGGATAGCATGCAGAGGAAATGTTGAATACCTCAGAATCAGACTCAAAGGTTCGAAGCCGGGCAGTGAAAAGCGGATTGAGATTGGGCAAGTGAGACAGCATTATCCTCACTTAGTCGATGCTTGAAAAACCAACTTTTGGTGGTCCAAAATCTTTTTAGTGGGAAGGCCATGATCCGAATTGGATCCATAAAGAATAATAAAAAGAACCATAGATGTACTAGGGATGGATAGACCACAAAGAATTAAGAGCAGCGATCAAAAACACCTTTAAAATAGTGGCAATTGGTAGAGAGCGTGGAATGATGAGGACCTTGGTCAAAGCGTGTTGACCGAGGGCCATGGAGACTGTGCAGGAGGCGAAACTAGCCCCTGGGAAGCCCGAATTGGGAAATGGAGGGAGTTTTTAACGCATCGCTGGGAAACAACCCTCAAAATGGAGGGGCCCCAAGTGCTTAGTCACATGGGATCCAAGAAAACCATGGGAAAAGAGGCTAAAGGCTGCGGCAGGACCCGTGCTCTAAACACCGGTGGTATTCATCGAAGGCACCCTTGGGCGGTAAGAATATTCGATGAAAACGGAGTGATTCCACTCAGAAACCGATGTGTGGCAAGCAGAGGAGAGAGAAAATCACCGCTCATCATGTGCTAATGGTCGAGCAAGTCAACCGCACAAAATGAGCAGATGGCATTGGATCTGGGAGATCTGGATCTAACGGTTGGCATCGCACTCGACGGTAAGACTAGATGTAACGAGGAATTAAGTTGTGATTTAAAATAATTTGAGGTCCGCTTTGATAGCTAAGGTGGTGGATGACTCATTCCATAACGTAACTGAAGAAATGAACCGACGAAACAAGCTAGCGTAGTTTGTAGGAGGACAAGTTGCCTCTCCCTGTGAGTCTGATGATGACATCAAGATAGGGAACTCCAAGAGAAGTTTTAGCAGGCATTCTGATGGAGTTGGAAGAGGAATCGAACAACCATGAGCTCGAGTGGCTTTAAAGCTATGCACATACCAATGAAAAGGGGGCACCCCACACACACATGGATGAATAGAGAAAGCAGACAGAGAGAGAAAAAAAGAGCAGTGAGAAGATAGAGGGCCGAGCTGACCAAAGGCAGCATAGAGCATCAAAGGGCTTGAGAAATTCGAGCCATCCCTGAAGGGGATCTGTCAGGACCGAGCACCACATTGAGCTCCTTCCATTGTAGACCTGAGAGGTCAGAAAGCTAGTAAGGCCAAGAGTTTGTGTAGTCTAGTGGCTTGGGAAATCCAAGAACCACGCTGCCAAGCTATCTTGTGACAGGAGACTCATATTGAGCTCCTTCTTTGTAATTCTCTTATTTAAGACACACTAAAAGAAGGCCACCACTGAGATCTGGATCGAAGATGTAGCCTTGGAGGATAGGGTGAAATCCTTATTAATTTCTTGTGTTCCTATATTTTCTTACTGTATTTCTCTGTTGTCTTCCACTTCAAGTGTCTATGTATTTGCAATCTGAATGATCCATTGCTTAAATAACCTAGACACACACCAACACATGAGTCTGTAATACCTCCATTTAATAGTTCTTAACTAAGATCACTCATAGGGTGGTCATCAGATCAATAAGTCAGCAAGAGAGAGAGATTATGGATGGTGACTGCACAATGTGCAATTGTTGGGAGAGGAGGGCTCCTTTAGTGTGAATTTCACACTTATAGTGAGCAAGGAGGGCTCTCATTTCTAGTTGAGAGTATGTAATGTGCAGTTGGGTTCAATGATTATGCAGTTCACAATCGTAGTCAATAAGAGAGATCCATCTATTGACTAGAATTGTGTAATACACAATTACAGAGAGAGGGAGCCTTTGGGAGTTTCAAAATTTCTTTTAACATAAGGTAAGACTCGAGATCTACAAATTGAATGGAGAAATGTGAAGCAAGGATGCGGATCAACTCAAGATTGAACCAAGTATGCATTCACATTGACCAAGAAGAATAATGAGAGTAAGAAGACAAGCATGCATTGATATACTCAACAACAACAATAACGAGCATATGAAAAGAGTTGGAATGTGGAATGACATAAGAAAAGAAGGATGGAAAGGTAAAACGACAGATGCAAAAGCTAATAATACCAAAAATGACACGTGTTATGTGAAAAGAGGCAAAAAAAACATGTACGAAAGAAAAAGCGACAAAAGTGAAAGCAAAGCAGCAAAAATTGATAGTCACAAAACTTACCCAGAAAAGAGTTGCACGACAAACCAAAAGATCCTTTGTTATGCTCTTAACCTGCAAATGATACCCAAATACAGAATATGCGAAGAAAAGAGACCAAGAACACAGAATATGCGAAGAAAAGATACCCAGAACACAAAATGGCAATGATTTTATTATTCAGAGAGTAATGTTCACTTGCCTCTTCGAGGGGGCAACCTCCAATAGAGCAGAGCTCGATTACAAAAATAAGACACGATGCTCCTCGCAGGGAGTTTCTATCCGTTATATATGACTCCTACGAGTAATACCACGGGTCAATACCGCTTATTACTAATACCATCTATCTAATACTACAGCCCATTTGCAACTAACTGTGGTTCCCTTATTAATTGCGGATTAACCACTTACAATTATTAATATGGGCTTTATTGAATCTTTAACTATGACGTGGTCCCATTACATAGATAAGGGGGTTAGGGTGGGACCCTAACATGCCCACCCCCTTAAGACTAGCCTTGTCCTCAAGGCTGAAGTTGCGG
>APFE030194000.1:0-51679 GCA_000404065.3 Pinus taeda | reverse complement strand
TTGACATCTTTAGCCGGGTTATGGGAGTCGACTTTGAGTCATTCATCGCCAAACCATCTGTTGTGTCGTTATGTGTTCAAGAGGTCTGTAAACAAAAAATTCAACCGCAAAATACCTATTATTCATTGTGTCATCATTGAGTCAGTCCTTGCAGCAACATTTCTTCAACTTGAACTATGGTTTCGTGTTGTGGGCTTGCCTGCGACGGGTCACTTTCTATCGACATCAACACATTATCTAGAGAGTTTACTTAGAAATCGTCAGTACCTTGGATTCTGCATGCATCAATGGCAGGTTTCTCGCCTTCGACGTCAGTTTTCATCATTGACTTGCGATCGAAGGATTTCATGAAATGTTCGACACCGATTCATTCTTTCACATCTCATGAATTGTGCTGGGTACTTTGAGAACCATTGACATTACTGGTGGTCTCTCTCACGCTTGTTAACAGTTTACATCATTGACTGGTAATCAAGTGGTTTCTACCATGTTCGAAATCGACTCATTTATTCGCATGGCTAGAATCGTACCAATTCGGGAAGTAGAGATGAAGACCCTGGATCTAGTTTCCACCATCCAGGCTGCGAGGAGTTTTGTATTCATTATATTGTAGACCAATCATAAACAGATGGCTGTGTCCATACTGTGTCTACACGAGTCTATGATTATGATGTATTATGAAATTATTCCTGTATCAAAGTAGTTAGTCCAATAGTTAAAGTTTTGATCTGAGTATGGGAATGCCTACCTCAGTACGATATGATCTTATACATGTATTTTGTGTTGAAAATTGCAGGTTCTGACCGGGCTCTCTACCTTGCCTGCGTGGACGCACTCAAAACACACTGTACCTGCGTACTTGTACGCTCTGTAAGCTAAAGGTTGGGTGCGTACCCCTGTAAAGGTCAAAAGGCGCGAGTTTCATGTTATGTAATCGTTTGCTTTGTTAGTGTATGCAGGTCTTAAAGTGAAGGAGGAGCTCATCTGGATATTCATCATAAAACAAAACATATTCATCACATAGACCAAGGAGTACATGAAATAATTCATTAACAACAAATCATTGAGAAGAATGGACTTATTTGTATTAAAGAAACAAAAAAGGAACCATTACAACCTGAGCCTTGGTGTTGTTGAAGCTCCTCCCAGGGTCCAACAAGAGATTTCCTCTACTTTGACAAGCTCACCCACCTCCAATATGGCAACAAGAAAGGATGGTAATCTCTCCTCACAAGTTAACAATGGAAGTCCTAAATCCAGCAGCATCTACCCTTTAGAATGTTCAACTTTCAGCCTCCCCCTCCTCTGGCCCAAGGCCTGTATTTATAGTGCTCTAGAGGAAGTTATTTAGTTCCAACATCAATGGGATACTCCCTCTTTTGGATGGGGTAGCTCCTCTCTTGATGGGATAAGTTGCTCTATCATAGGGATGCATGAACCATCTGGAGGCGCTCAATACACGTCAAACACTCTTCTAGAAAGCTCTAGAAGTGACCACAAGTAACTTTTTTAAGATGAAACTCGCGCCTTTTGACCTTTACAGGAGTACGCACCCATCCCTTGACTTACAGAGCGTACAAGTACACAAGTACAATGAGCTTGGGATGCGTACACGCAGGCAAGGTAGAGAGAACCTGCGTACCTAGAGATAAACATGATTTTTAATGACTTTCTCTCTTTTTTGAAGTTTGACATGGAGAGCAGAGGTATAAGGCTTGACAAGGAGGATAATATGACTATTGATGGAGCCATATTAACTACAGATAGTCATGGTGACAAATTTCAGTGTAACATGCACATTGCATACCTTGCTTAGCACATTGCACACATTGTTGAATGCGCGTATAATCTTCTATGCGATAGCTCTTCCTACATAATGTTTTCCCAACATTAAGATCCATTTGCACATTCGTCCCCCCAACACATGCTTATTGACCATGCATTTCAACGCGAAGTACATGTGCATCCACGCAGGTTGTTTTCCATATGCCTATGCCCACTTGGGCATGTGCGCGTGTGGATCATCCCGTCCATTGTACTTATCTGTCAGTTGCACTTTAGGCTTCCCAAATCATATGCGCAACAGTCTCCTACATTCACACCAGTCGTCAAGGCTTCCTTTGTGCGTACCCCACTATCTTGTGGGCGTAGTTGCAGTACCCAGTCCAAGGCTTGGAAGCATTGCTTTTCTGACACCTCCCTTTCAAATGCATCCAAGAAAGTATCTACCTCACTTAGACCATAATCAGTAGGAAGATCTCTTACTTATGTCGATACGTAGCGCAGCGACCTGGTCATCATATTACAATTCAGTGTAGTTACCTCATGTAATCGATTCTGCGAGCGCTCCATCTCTTCATCAAAATCTGAAGTACAGAAGCTCTCGTGCTCCCAGGAAATCCACCCATCCACGGTGGAATTCATGCAGCCCTGGTCCCGTGCTGTTATCTTATAGATGCAGTCCAAATCATCATCGCTTTCATAGTCGCGCACTGGCTCCGTATAGCGTGATCCTTCGGAAGGGTCCAGGGGTATAATTATGCGTAGTGATTTCTTCTCAAAAATCATCTTGTGCTTCTTCAGATTAATAACCCTGTTCATGTCAGTGGTCCAGTCAATTAGAGCACGGGGTAGGGATTTCTCTCATCAACAATCTTTATCACTTCAAATTCTTCTAGCGCGCTCGCTCCCTCAATATCCACAGTTATTCCCTACAATCGCCGCATGGGTATTATTTTCTGTTGGTTCGCCATTCTCAGTTGAATTGGAGACCACTATAGCCTTACTGTCGCACAGTAACTTCATACATGTTTCCAGGAATATTGTGAGCATGGATGGGTCCATCTCCGGCTCCAGTTTATCTTTGCTTCCTGAAGTGGAGGCATCAACGAAGCTCTTCTTAGCTTCCATGAAGGTTTCCTGCGTGTGCTCTAAATCGAACTCCACTTCTTTCACTGGAGCTTTGCGAACCCAAGTACTATCTTTTGGTTGTTTACCTTTGTCATCTCCTGTTTGCGATTCCACTTCGGAGCACAATTTTTACATTCAAGTCTTCCTCGCATGGCTCAGACCTCATCATCTGTAGGTTCTTAGTTGGGGGAGGCGGTATCGCTCCTTTGTCACGTATCCTAGCTATCAGCATAGGACAATCTTTCATCTCATGATCAAAAAATGAGCAATACAAACACGACGAGCGCATTGGTTTCATGAAATCGCGGGCATAATATCCTGGCCCTCCGCAATTGTAGTAAATCAACTGTCTACGACCTCTCCCAAGTCCTCCTCCACCTCGGCCTCGTCCGTCCCCCTGAAATCCTGTTCGCGCCATTCCTACATTCTGGTCAAGGGGCCGCATTTCGGCCTGAACTCTGTAGGTGGGAGTTTTATCCATCATCAACTCATCACTTCTACAAGTGCGCTCATCATGTCCCACTGATCTACAAAAGTTGAAGAACAACTATTGCGAATTTTGAGTATACTTCTGTAACAAGTGGTAGTTGTCCGTGGCATGTTTCCTGCTATTTGAGAGATCGCACACCACAAAGCAGGTGCCACACTACGTCATGCTTGCATTTCCAGCCTTAAAGGCTTCGGTCCTCCTCCTTTGAGGTAGTTTGTAAAAACCGAGAAGTGGTCCTTGTCATGACCCTAACCCTTGCATTTCACGCACCATACATCTTCTCGCACTTTTGGTCAAGTCGTCCTATCTTGTTTCAGACTCTGCATCTCAAGGCATAAATTCTTTAGCTATGCATGGATCTGTTGAACTCCTTGGTTAGGATCCTGCATCAGGGCCTCATGTAGCCTTGTAGCAATCTCTAAGGCCTCTGCCTGAGTCATTATCTTCTGCTGCGATAGCGCACTCCTTAATCCTTAAATGTGGCAGTAGCGAAGCTACAAACCACTTACGATGTTGTCCATCCATCATATTCATATTAGCTTCGCAAATCATACATTTCAGCCTCTGATCCAGCTCCCAAGGAGTCTTGCCTGGTAGCATCGTGATCTCTTTAAATCCCACGATCGATTGCGCTTCAGAATTTGGCCTACTAAATTCTCTATTTAGCGTTGTTTGGATATCCGCAATTCCCGCATTTGGATTATCCTTGGATTACTTAATATAATAGTTCAGCGCGCAATCCTACAGGGCGCTAACCAGTGTTGCCTTTTTTATATGGTCATCCGTGACTCCTTGCGCTTCCCATACAACCCTTACCACGAACCATAATTGTTTCGAATCCCCATTCCCCAAACATTTCAACACAAGAAACTTCCCTGTGCTTGCCATATTGAATCGCGGTGGTGGTGGAGTGGGTACGGGTGAAGATGGAGGTGATGGTGGTGAAGCTGGTGGTGGTGTGGGTGGAAGTGGTATTTGCGGAATACTTTGTCTTATCAGATGGATCACACTTCACGGTGAAACCTTCGAAATCTCTTCCTCGTCCCCTCACAGAGATGAAATCAAGGGGCTATTTTCTGGTCCCTTATTTCCTTCATTCCTGTAAGCTTTTCCACTTCACGTAACCTCGAACATCAAGGTAATTGCATAACCCTCTTTTCGTACAATAGCATTTTAATCCAAGTATTCAAAGACTTTGTGTACTTACCTCGCAGTCCTTTGAGAAAACGTCACTTTGCCTCGTTGTAGCTGATTGAGGTGTCAACCGCAAACTCAGTAATGAAACCTCCTATAATCTGATCGAGCGAATGGTCGACGACGCGCATGATCTTATCCTCTGATGCTTCCAATCTTCACACTAGTTTTGGGGTCCACACAATAGGACCGTCAAGTTTTCACCTTCCTTGGCTATCTGCTAGCTTCGTAATCCACTCGTATAGCTTAGTAGGGAAGGACGCAAAAATATTTCATGGAACTCCGTATATAGATAGCAATCTAACCACTCTTCTTTTGACACGTGCGGGTTCCTATTCTCCTACGCCGCGAACTCTTGAATTCTTCTATCCAACCAACCTTCAATTTCCTTCTTAGTTGGATTCCAATGATACGACATCAGACATCTCTATGCAAATTCTGGTCTTAGCAACAGAACCATTTGTTGGCTTATGGGAGCTTGACCCAGGTTCAGAGTTATTTAGCCAAACAAATCCCTACACTACTGGCCCTTTCGGCATCAGCCCGCGAAACGCGGACTGAAGTCTCACCCGAAGTAGTATGGGGGGATGCTGGAACCAATTTTCCACACCCTTGAGATGTTTGTGATGTCGATTTAGTCCAACTAGGCCTGACCTCGAGGAGGTCGCTTCGCGCACTATTCCAACCTTCAGTACCCTCGCGAAGCATCCCAATCGTCTTTTTTGCAGCCTTAACCAGGGGCTGAGATGATTTCGCGTTGCTATTTTAGCGAACTACACTATTTCCCCAAACTACACAGTGTATCTTACTTATCTTATTAACATGTCTGGATTATCTTCACGTAAACAACTATTTTCACTTGCATTCACTTAACAATAACAGTTATATATATTCGCACATCATACAAACAATAGAAGTGCAATTCATACCCAATATGTCTGATGCATAAAACAGGAAATAAATACACATAAATGATATGAAACTTCTCTTTATTAATACTTCCAACTGTTATAGACTTGACTCGCCCTACACACTCAGTTGCAGACTATTAGGCCTCTACGCACTCAGTTGCAGAGCCTTCTCTTACTCTATGACCCAAAACTAGACTTTACTCCACAGATATGACCCAATTCTTCATCTTCGACTATGCTTAGGTGTCTTAACTACTTAGAGCCTTGCTCTATTTATACAATCCCATGGTTCGCAGACCATGGGTAGCTCTCTACAGCCAACATTACAATAACAAAATTGAGGGCAGAAAACCCTATGATGCTTTTACAAAATACATGCTCTGTGCCCACAAAATGCGGAGTCTTTACATTGGAATTACAATCTTTGACCAAAACCTGGGCTCTAAGCCCCAAAACTTCCCTTGGGGGATCCCGTGCACAACACTATCTCTTCTCAAGCTTTATAGGGGTCACCAACTCCTTGAAGTTGAATCCATAAATCACAAGAGATGAGAATTGCGATTAATCTATGTGCTTTGCCATTGTTATTATCCCATTTTGATTTCTTTAAGGTATCACTAGGGGTAATTATTTTCCCAATGTGATTTAGTAAAGTCCTCTGCTTCATAATACATTGTCCATACAAATTTTCGATGATAAGTAGTTTGAACTAGTGAATGCATGGTCACTTGGACTAATTATATTAAAAATATGTAGTTCATATGAATTAAAAAAAAAAATACTTAACTGTTTGAATGGAAAACTATCCGAAAATAGGTAGTTTAAAGAAAATGGCATTGAAAATGGACTTCAAGTATCAAAATTGTGCCATTTTTAAGGAAAACATAAAAGGAAATAAAAGTTTCATGTGGTAAGTAAAGGTCGCCCCACATGGGGATCGATGCATAATGAAGTTTTTTTTTAGTAAAAAGAGGTTCACCTTCCTTTTCTTAGTTTTTCTATAAGTTCATGTGTATAAATATGTTTACTTCATATAAAATAACCCACTTTTATCAAATAAGTGAGAATATTTTTTACAATGATTGACTTTATAAAATAACCCACTTTTATTAAATAAGCGAGAATATTTTTTACAATGAATTGACTTTATAAATTAAAGTTACATGCAAAAAGTAACTTAAAAAAATAGTTTAAGTTACTTTATAATGATCCATTTTTATAATTTAAGTGAAATGCATTTTCCATAACTTGAAGTTGCATTTTTTTTAAGTAATTTATTAAAAAAACATTTCAAATCCAGAACGCCAATTTAATAAAGTTACTTTCAATTAAGTGAGCTAATGAAAATGTATAATAATAAAGGTTATGAAGGAGGAATTATATTTTTTACTCTTTTCTTGAAAGTGCTTGCTTACACCAAGAGCCTTTGTTTTTGCTAGCCCAAAACTTCTGACACATTTGCAAACAAAAGGAAATGAAATTTTGGAAGAAGTAAACCTTGAACTTAACAATGTCGAGTTTAGATGTCAATTAGCCTACCTAGAAAATACAAATTTTCTAGTATCTTTCTAATTCATTGAGTTTGTATGAAGTGTAGAGAAAACAAAATACATAGGAATAAAATATTTTTTTGTTTACCCAAGATCACACAAGTTACCTGATAAAAAGCATACATAAACTAGAAAAGGAAGAATACTAGGAGTATAAATAAAAAATTGAAATATTAACTTTGTATATTAAAATAAATAAAATTAAAATTAAAAAATCTTAATAAAACGTTATACTTCTAAATAGGACAAAAAGTGATCGTAACTTGGGAAGGCATACACTTTTTTTAGGTGAAACAAAAAGGTTTCCAATTGAAAGCAGTGCTGTCGATGCAATGAAATAGCTACTTAATCTTATATATATATATATATAAATAAATAAATAAATAATAATAATAATAACCAATAAATTTTTGTATGCATACAACAACACATGTTAATGATATTAATGAATAATAGATGTAGGTCTTCATAAAGACTTTAATATTGCATTTAATAAGTAATGTATTTCCACATAATTTGAACACCTTAAGCAATCACTCGCGTGAATAAATCAAAATCAATACACAAATATATTAAGTGGTTAAAACCCTTAAGGAGGGAAATATTCCATGGCCTCAACCAATGTAGCCACTTGAGGCTTTGTATTAATGCAAAAATGAAAAAATTAGATAAGAGTTTCTCATGATTGATGATCAATAAATGAATCTTTTGACTTCCCTTACCAAGGATTGAGAAAAATCACCTTGCGTTTCCACATCTACTTTTATCTACATAGCTAAAAATTTATAAACAATAATCTATTACTTTAGACTTGGAAAATAAACAAAACAAAATTTAGCCTAAAACATCAGTTGGAGTCTCTAATCTACAAAAAAAGTACCCAAGGAAAACATGGGAAAATAACTCTATAAAATTATGACATTAATAATAATAAAACCTAATTAACATAGAAAATGGTTAAAGAGAATATAAGCTTATAACCAATAAACATTAACAATAATTAAACTAGGTTAAACATTTATTCAAAATTAAATTAAACAATTCATAACTTTGTAATTACATTTAGAATAATATTATAATTAAAATATAAAAACTTATTACAAGTATAATAATCCATCCTAATTAAACATTGCACAATCTTAAAATTAACAAACATTAACTAAAAAATTAATTAATTAAGTTAAACATTAATTGAAAATTAAAAATAACAATTTAAAAACAAAAATAATTATATTAAATAAATTATAAAGATCTTCTTTAATAAATTAAGAACACATAGGAATTATACATATAATAATAAATATAATCGGATATAATTACAAGAATTAAAAATAAAAATAAAAATCATTATAACAAAAATAAAAATAAAATTATTAATATTCGGATGGTCGGCTTACCTACTTGATAACAAACCTATGCCATATTTATAGCACTCTTTTCACTTCTCTGTAAATCAATCCCGATGATGAGTCTTGGTCTAGACTCGAAACATCAACAAATAAAAGATGAATACTATGGAATATCTGAATTCAGTCTCTCAAAAACCATACCACAGAAATCTTCAAACCATTACAGATATAAATACTTACAGCTAGTAAATGTGATGAACGGTTCTCAATTTCTCCAATCATGTTGTGACGAGCATTTGCCTAGTTGTAGCATCATTTTTTGAAGGTTTGGGAGGGGGCTTGGGTATTGTTAATTCTGCCTTTTCAACTTTCTCCTATCCCATTTAACTCACTTCAGGCTACTTTGACACTGATGCTGACTTCAAATGAACTCCTTTCTCATCTTTCCGAGGAATGCTTTGCTCATCTTTCTCAATAATCAACTTGTGTCTATCCTTGAATGTAAGGTACCTATCGTCTAAATCTCCAAAAATCGACTTTGATAAAATCTAGAAAGACACTTCTACATAATTTGTGTGCTCATGATTTAGCATTTGATACAAGAGGCTTATGTAATTCCTCAAGTAGGTTAGACTTCACAGACTGGGAATCTATCAAATCAAATGGAGAAACTCTAGAATGATTTTTCCTGTTCCATAACACCCTAGAATCCCTCGAGTTCAACCATATCTACCATGAAATATAATAGGATATGCATAACCCAATGGCCAAAATAATTATGAGGTTGATTTCTGAGGAAAGTGGCTCAGGTTCGTGCTAAGTGTACAAATTTGACCTAAAAAAAAAGGCTTCACAATGGACATGGGTTGAAATCTTGTATTGTGCTCTTTTATCATATGTTCAAAACAAAACTGATGTCCAGTGATTTAGGCGACAAGGTGTTGCAAGGATCAAGGAGCTTAGTGAAATGGTCGCACAGAAATGTATCCAATCAAAACAAAAACTTCCGCACATTTCCGTCATTGTTAAAAAATGACTCCATGTTCCCAATAACATTGTTGTAAAAAAGCACCTCCCTTTTCCAAGCTGCATTATGATTGTTTCTTTTTCTTTTTTTGTCTCTATTATTATTTTTATTACAACTACTGCTACTACAAAATGGAGAGTTCGATGCAATACAATGGCAAGCCTTATTTCCAAGGCTATATGTTATTTACTACCTTAAGAGTACAATGAAAATGACGGTACCCGTAAATCTAGTGGAGGATTCATGCAGATATTCATACATACATGAGCATATAAGAAGGGTGGATGGACACTAATGCACCCCACCATACATATTCCCATGGCTTTCATTGGGAGACGTGAGAGCCCTCCGATAGCGTTGTGTGAGGAAGTTACCTCCGTCACTACCACCAGACTTGTCATAACCCTATACATACTGTAGTATTTCAACTAGCGTATAGCAGGTGCGACACCACTATACTTTTTATTTTCACCAATACTAGAGTGTATGGACTACACCTAACTTCAACACTTAGTCAATTTTCCAATCAAGTGTTCTTATCAATGTAGAAGAATAACATTTACTTCAATTATATTTCATAATCATTATGTAGTAGAAAATAATAATATACAAGTATACGCACTTATACTTGGGAGGGGAAATTCCCGTAAAGTCTACCCGTGTCCATCATAATACAATATTCAATAATATAAAAAATGTACAATTTTACAATTTTTCGCTAAGTCGTGCAGCCGTCAATCGGCTTGTGCACTTAGAAAAATATCCAAAGTCACCGTTGTGCCATAATTGTGCAGCGTATTATCTCCTTTGCTCGCACAACCTAGTCGAGAACCCCGAATTAGCTTGGCCCAATATTTTTCCTGGGGTCATTCATCTTGACCCATCGTGTGCCTGTTCACTAACTATCAATTTAGTTGGCGCGACCGTGTTACCACATTGCACCTGCACAACTTGTGTCGCCCATTTCACGCAAACATCATGCACTAATACTGTCTGCGCCCAACTCTGTTGTCCACCCAACTATTTACCGGTCACCCAGAACCATGTCTTCCATTTCCTACAGTCCACTCATCACCATAGGCTCATGACTCGCACGTAGTGTTGTTTCCCGACCCAACCTGACTATTGCCTTGTTGCAGACTCGACCTGGCTCACTTGATGTAACCTTGACCCGACCCAACTGCCCATTAGCCTGTGGTTATGTTGTTTCACTCGGCCCTTTCTTTATTCTATTCACTTTGTGATGTGAGGCTGAGTTTAATGGCCTCCACAACTTTTCCATCCAACTCATATATATACCCATCGTATCTCATCAAGGGACACGATTCTCCAAGAGTCGGCTCTTCAACATTACGTCAGCCTGTCCAAAATCCAACATGTCGGCTTGCCTATATACTCAATTCGCCCTCCCATATAATTTGGACTCACTCATCATATACTCGGCCAACACTTTCTCACACTCTTCCACTGTGGGTCGCTTGGGTTAGTGGCCTGTTCACTAGACTTGCCCAATCGCACATCGCATGACACATCCAACTTGCCCGATGCCCACTCATCTCGCCCACTCGCTATGGGTGTGAAACTGCCCGACGCCTTTAACCGACACACTCACCATCACATATCCACCCGATTTGGTTAGTATGGGCATTCGTTGCACATGGGCACGCCTGCTACAACTCTGTCGTCTTTAACCAAATGTCACCTCGTGTCATCGCACATGCCCGTGTTGGTCAATATGGGCGCCTATCACACATGGGCACCCCCAACTCAATTTGTGGGTCTGACATCCTCTACCACTCTAAAAATGTTGTCATTCTCAACAACACCATCATCATCAAATCATCACAAAGTGTCTCTAACTCCAACATCACTATCCATGCTGCCCAAATCTACTCCATCATCACACAAACCATCAAGGCTCATGACTCCATGTACATGGGTACATCCCCTCAATCCATGATCATCAATAACACCTATCGCAATCTCCACATGTTGCCCTCGTCGTGGAAGGCTAGGCCATCCAATTCAAGCTACAAGCTACCACTGCAATATATATCGTATCAACTCGTCATGTATCGTCATCATGTGAACTAATGCCATGATACTCCAACTCAAATCCAACACATCTTAGTACACTTTCCAACCCCATGACTTGAACTAGTTGGGTAGCTAATCCAACTGTCACGCTCAACTCATGAGAATGAACCTCCTCATGCCATTATCAGTTGTTTCTCCAAAATCTTGTCACACCCTCAACTCGATCAAGGAATATCCCACCTCAATAAAAATGTAAATAAGCCATGCCCAGGTCCATGAAGTCGCTTCCATCTCATCTGCAACATGTTTTCCATGATGCTAGTATCGATGTGTTGTATATCAATTAGTCACATCTATCCAAGCATCATCAACCAGATTTGAGAGGCTCCTCTCCTCAAATCAATGAAGAGCTCCTCCTATCAAACCAACACTCAATGTGCCATATCTAGGTCCATGAAGGAACCTCCATCTCCTCTACAATATGTCATCCATAAACAAGGAAAATTTTAAGGATGGAAGTTTATCTTAAAGTTTCAAAACATTGGCGGATATTACTAGTCCCTAATATGCAAATTGTAAAATGTTGGCCAATATTTTTGTAAAAATATTTATATTTCTAATGATTTTATATTGGTCTATACAATCTTTTAGTGTTTTTTAAGGTAAAATAATCGTATACTATAAAATGTGAGCGAATAATTTTTAGAAAAAATAGAAATTTGCGACACTCATTTTTGGAAAAAGGATGCACAATTAGCCCACTTGTGAATACTAGCCCCTAAAATTTTCCCTATCCATAAAATCTATCAAAGGGGGAAAGTCTACACTCACCTCATCATCCATGTGCTACCTATGGTCATAGACCAATCGGCCACCATGTCCATCAAAAGAGGTTAAGTCTCATCAACTCAACCCATGACCAAGTGCTAACACTAAGGCATCATCATCGCTGCAACTCCATCAACTCCAAAGTGTCTCATCTCTATCACATAAATCAATTCACTCCCCATGAACACACCCCATAGATGCGCCCAAAAGTGTGCATCCCATACTGCATCATAGTCAAGTACATCTCTGATCTCAACTCCTTAACGTATCAGATACTTCAAGACCACCATAACATGAAGTCTCCATCAGCTGCATATCTCTCAAGTCATCATGAGCTCCCATGAACCATCTCCATCCAACATCTCTACATGCATACATGTCTCGGTCTCAAGTGCCTCTGCACTCCATGTGGTATGAATACTCTCATAGGCTGCCCACAAAACCAATCCATGGCCTTTTTTTACAAACTTTCATAACATCCCCATCATCTCATTTGTAAAATGTCCCCGTGTCACATCAGCAAGTCCATCTACAAAACATCCCTGCTTCGACACTCCTCATTGGATGCCCATAAGTGACACCATTATAAGTGCTCCTACATAATTTCCCTGCTAGAATTCTGTCATGCTCCATCTATCCAACTCAATGTCGATGACTCTAGTTTCCCATGTTGTCTATCTAAGTAGACTCATCACAACATCGATCATCTCATCCTAGTCCTCATATAGGTTTAGTTCCCTCGATCACTCAAACCTTAATATCCCATCACATCACAGGTTCCTTCCATCATCACTGCCTCCCCCCTAAAGGTACACCAAGATTGCCTCGAGGGAAAATTTTAAGAACCACCCTAAATTTATATGTATAATAAATGGATGAATCCCCATGATACATAGGAAAAATGGGAGGCGATTTTATCACTAATATAATATGTATATATATGTTTTTTTGGTGAATCTCTCACCAGATTATATTATCTTATAAAGTCATGACGAATCTTTCACTGAATTATAAAATCTTTTAAGATCTTGGAAAATCTTTCACTGAATAATAAAACATTGTGAAGTCTTGGCGAATGTTTTGTTAAAGTATGAAACCATATATGATAATAATAAAACATATTTATTAAACTGTAATATACTAACATACATGTTTGGAAAAAGAAACATAATTTTCACTTCCTACAAACAATGTTGCAAGTTTTAGTGGCCATGTTTGTCATGGTACGATAAATTAATGTTTTCTCTACAGCTTTTGTCAAGCTACTACTTTTGCCAAGCTATCAAATTTCTTTCTTATTCAATAGACTCCAACTGCGAAAAAAAAAAAAACAAACAAACAAACAAACAAACAAACAAACAAACAAACAAACAAAAACAAAACAAAACAAACAAACAAACAAACAAAAAAACACACACACACACACATCAAGTTTGTTTACCCCAACAGGCCAACAAGTAGAAAGCCCCAGCTATATAATATAATTAAGTAGTAGGTATCCCAAAGGCTTGAAGGGGATGTAATGGAAAGAAGTGACCATTATCAAAAGCCTTCCAATCAATATATAAATGTAGATTTTTTATTATTTTGATTGGAAATCTTCAATTAAATAATAAAATTTAATTACATCTCTCCCAATCTAAATTTCTTATTAGCATAATTCTCTACCTTCATACCATTTTTAACAATGTTGTAACATGTGGATTAATTTCCTTTTTGGTGCACAATCTCCATCTTTTAGGACAATGTGGTGCAATGACCCAACCCCTACAAATCATTACGACAAACTAAGAATAGCAGAGAAGATGAAAGGTTGTACAAACCAACATATTTTTCAAACAACTAATCCAAGATCAGTACCTTAACTTTTTCATGAAGATATCATATTGAGAATGTTTGAAAAATGGTGGGAAATCTGGGCAGTGACTATCTCTCTTCTGTGAGAGTGATGTGGAAAGAGTTAAGATTTCATTGTTTTGAATTTTTTTTTTGTTAAATGAGAAATATCAATATTAATGGAGATATCAGTATTTTTTACTAAATTTTGTGAAGTGACTAAATGTGCTTTAACCATTCACCTTCAGATTTTTTTACAATATAATTTCCTAAGTATATTTAATATCTTCATTATCATAAAAACCAACCTATATACGTATTAACTCCACATCTACCACTCTTAGAGGGATGAAATCTATTTATCCCTTCCAGCACTTGGTAGACCCAAAATTAAGATGAATCTAAGCTGATAGAATTTCCCCTTTAAATAGTTTATGCTCACATGAATACCATGGTATTACCATGGGTCAATACCATGGATTATCATAAACTTGGAGATTAAAAACTACTATTAGTAATTTATAAAAATTAATAAAATTAATAATTGATTTTATTTTTTTATTTTTTTTAACCAAGTTAAAATGTTTAAGTGACATTAAATTACAAGACCCATTTTTTACTCTTGATCTAACAAGCCCCAAGAGGGATCAAATATTTTTCCTCTATGTTAGTTTGCATATCACAATATTTGATCCAGAGTAAAGATGGATCTATGCTAATTTAATTCTCCCCTTTAAATAGGGGGCATTCCATGTGAATATCATGGGTCAATACCATGTGCCATCTTTATTTTTATTAATACTAATATTAGGGTTAGTAATATTTTTTTGCATGGTATTAATAATAATTTGGCCCATAGGCTTCACCTAAATATAACACATTTTTTGAGTGTTCATAAATATAAGGTGGCTTATGGAGTAAATATAAATAATGTTTTATTTATTTACCATACCTCTCGTTTATTTATATTTTTATTAATTTACCATACCTTTTTTATAAATATGGTATTTAGCCCATAGGATTCACTTAAATGAAACCTTGTTTTTTAGCATTTTTAAATAAAAAGAGGGTTATGGACTAAATATAAAAAGAGGTTTTATTTATTTACCATACCTTTAGTTTATTTGTACTTTTATTTATTTACCATACCTTCGGAGTGAGTAGAAAAAGAGCTTTAATTTATTTACCATACCTCCACTGTATTTATATTTTTATTTACAACTATCATAAATACATTTTTTTGAAAATTAGGGTGAATGGAAAATTGTAACTCCTAATTTCAAGGGCTAAAATTATTTTTTTTACCCTCTCCCTTAAAATAAGGTGGGCTAACCTCCATACCTAATGTTTTTATAAAATAAATTTGAGGCGATTTGTAACAATGTACTATGATACAAGATATTCGCCTAATAAAAATATAAAACCCCTTAATTTAGCCCAAGGGCGAAAATTTGCTTCTAAAATTTTCCATGCTCTTGGTTTTAGCCATGAAGAAGTCCACCCAAGAACCATATCATCATAACTTCAGTGTACCCACTCTCCAATTTGTCCATGAGTCATGTCGAGCACTTAGCCAATTTTCCATATCGCTAAGCGTGACTCATCATATGAAATGATCATCATGTTCCTCCCTTGTCATGGGCATTTGCACCTTTTTCCATAAGGTCACAAATTGCCCCAACAAGTCCTGCAACAATCAATGTTCCTTTCTTCTCCAATACACAGGGTATCATCATAGTCGTCCGTGGTAAGGTTGTCAATTGCATCGACAAACTGCCTTTACCCATTTTTACATATGGCCCATCCTCAAAAATCTCTAATGAAACACAAGTAACAATAATAATTACTTCATCATGAGGCTCCTCCATGTGAGTGCCTTCATCCATCAATGTCTGCAATATGTACAATCTTGGTTGAACTTGAGCAATCAATGGTGCCTCCAGTTCTTACTCCATCTTTGTCACACTTGCAACACCCTTTTCCTCATACATCATAGCTTCCTCTTCTTCATTGCAATCTATAGCTATATCTTGCTCCATTGCCCAACCAAGTCGAAGAAGCTCTCCTTCAAGATTCCCCTCCAAGACTTCAAGTTCATCTCAAATCCCTTGGTTCTCTTCCTTCATATGCCTCAACCTATGTAAGGTCAGCAAGAGCCTCCCATGGAATTCTTCCCAGCTTTTAATGTCTTGTTTTTTAGCTTAACCCAAGCACAATGATTCACCCCTTCTCAACTATGTCGCACTTGTTCAAAATCCCAAGTATCCAAGATTTAATACCAACTGCAACCCTGTCGTCGTATCTTTGCTTCAAATCTTCAATGTACAAAGCCCTGTGGAAAGAGGGATCTGATACCATCTATCACAGCGCTACACCTGTGGTAGTCTTTCAACAAAGGTATAGTAGGTGTGACACCACTACATTTTTTCTTTTCATCAATACTAAAGTGTATGGACTACACCTAACTTCAACACTTAGTCAATTTTCCAGTCAAGTGTTCTTATCAATGCAGCGGAATAAAGTTTACTTCAATTATATTTCATCATCATTATACAGTGGAAAATAATAATATAAAAATGTACAATTTTACAATTTTTTTGTTAAGTCATGCAACCGTCAACCGATTTGCACACTTAGACAAATATCCAAAGTCATCATTGTGCCACAATCGTGCTACATATTGTTGCATTTTCCCACACTACCTAGCCGGGAACCTCGAATTAGCTTGGCCCAATATTTTTCCTGCGGTCTTTCACCTCGACCCGTAGTGTGCCTGTGCACCAACTATCGTTTTGGTTGGTATGGCCATGTTGTCGCCCTATGGCTTGTGTGACCCGTGCCACCCATTTCAACTGCATATCATGCACCAATACCTTTTGCGACCAACTCTGTTGTCCACCCGACTATCTACCGGTCGCCTAGAACTATGTCTGCCATTTTGCACAATTCACTCCTCACTGCGTGCTCAAGGCTCGCATGAATGCAGTTGCCCGACCTGGCCTGACTATCTCCCTATCGCAGACCCGACCTGACTCCGTCTGCTCTAATCCCGATCCAACCCGAACGCTTGTGAACTTCTGGTTCTATTGTTTCACTCGACCCTTTCGTTGTTCTATGCACTCTGCGACATAGGGCAAAGTTCGATGGTCTCCACAACTCATCCATCCAACTCATGTATATACCCGCCGTATCTCATTAAAGGACACAACTCTCCAAGGGTTGGCCCTCCAACATTATTCTAGCCCGTCCAGCCTGCAACATGTTGTCCCGCCTATATATTCAAGTCGGCCTCTCATATAAGTTTGGCTCACTCATTGTATACTCAGCAGACACTATGTCACACTCTTCAACCATATGTCACTCAGGTCGCTATGGTTAGTCGCCCATTTACCTGACTCGCCAAACTACACATCACATGACTCGTCCAACTTGCCCTGTAACGACCTGTGTTCTATGGTTGAAGTGCGAGCTCTCTCATGAGTATGCGATGACATAATGTGCATAAGTGACAAGGGGGCGAGCTACTTATATGGCGTGGAGCATGGGTTTAACATTGTGGACGCTGACCTATGAGTGTGAAGAAGCCGACGTGCGTTTTGGGTGACTTTGCAATGAGTAGGGGGCTTTGGGAAAGTCGGCTGGGCAGCCAGACTTCGCCTTACACTTGATATATATTGTAGAGTGCTGGCTCTCATTTGACATCGATCTTTCATCAATCATCTTCTCTAGACGCAGTACTTGGATGTAGTGCGAAGGCAGGGGCGGAAGTGCGAGTTGGAGGAGTCGCCGTGTAGGGTTGCACGACAGGTGACCCAGGCGGGTGTCGGTGCAGAGCTGCACGACGGGAAACCTAGGTGAGGGCGTTCGTGCAAGACTGCACGACGGGCGACCCGGGCGGGTGTGCGGGTGACTGGTGAGGGCGTCCCAGTAGACGTGCATGACGGGTGGCCGAGTGAGGGCGTCCATGCAGGCGTGCACGACGGGCGGCCCGAGTAGGGCGTCCGCCGAACGAAGAGTTGGTCAACACGGTGAGGGCGTGCGGATGGGCGGCCGGATGTGGGCGCGTCATGCACGACGGTGCGATGGAGACGAAGGTTGGAACCGGAGGTCGTAGAGTTGGGCAGGCGGTACTACGTGATGTTTCACACGATTTGGGTGGTTGCCAAGGGTTGGCAAGTGGGACTGCGTGTGGGCAGGTGTACACGGTTTGGGCATCTACGGGCCAAACGAAGTGCGAACCGGGGAAGACGTGCGATAAGGCGAACGACGGGTTGGTGAGTCGTGCGGAAACCGTGCGGAGGTGCCGACGAGCTGGGCAACCGAGTTTGCCGAAGTTGTAAATTTGGCTAAGTATAAATTTGGGGTTTCCCAAAGACTAGTCTATACTTTGTAAAAGTGAAGATTGTATAATATATTGATATCGCGAAGACTCATATTGCAGGGAGTTGCCCCTCCCTTTATACTGTTGTGCATTTCTCTTGTATAATGCTGTTGATAATGAATGTGTATGGGTGTTCATTGGTATAAAGGCACATTAATAATACTTGGTAACAGAAATAAAACTACGTATGGAATGTTAAGGTGTAGTCTACAATCGTAAGTATTGGTGAAAAGAAAACGGTTGGTAGTGCCGCACCTCGCCTAGCATGGTTGAAAGACTACCGTAGGCTTGGGGGCGTGATAGTTGGTATCAGAGCAGGCTGATGACCGGGTTGACGATGAAGTGCTGATCCCATTGCACTACCGTGATAGTTGGTATCAAAGCTCGGTTGGAGTTGGTTAGAGCAAGGTTGCTCGTGACGAAGTGACAGTGGAAGCAGGGACTTGCAGGTGAAGGAAGCTAGTTTCACATACAAGTGGAACCAGGGTCGGTTCATGGTTGCAGGGAACTGGGTGAAGCTGGTGAAATAGGTTTAGCAGGGGTGAAGCTTAGTGCTTGGGCCATCTGAACGACAAGGCATGGCAGGTTTGGAATAATGCGAAGGGAAGCTCTTGCTTACCTTATATAGGGTGAAGCGGATGAAATAGGAGAATCCCCGGATTTGAGAGAAGCTTGCAGTCTTGGAAAAGAATGTTGAAGACAAACTTCTTAAACTTGGATGGACAATGGAGCAAGATGAAGTTGCAGATTGTGCTGACAAGGAAGAGGAAGTCGTGATGATTGAAGATGTTGCAGATGTGACAACGATGGAGGATAAACTTGAGATTGATCAAGTTGGACCAGGATCGTGCAGTTTGCAGACATGGACGAATAAGGACACTCCCATGGAGGAACCTCATGATGATGATGAAGTAAGTACTATTGATACTTTTCTTTCACTTGAGCATTTGGTAGATGGACCATATGCAGGGAAGGGCAAAGCCAATTTGCCGAGGCTAGGGAGCATCTTACCATGGTCTATGATAAGACCTTGTATGGAGAAGCAAGGATTGTTGATTGTTGCAGAACTTGTTGGGGTTGTTTGTGACCTTATGGTGGAAGGTACAAAGGCCCGTGACAATGGAGGAACATGATGATCATTGCGGATGAATGGGTCATGCTTTAGTCACATTGGCTAAGTGCCCGGCATGACTCATAGACAGATTGAAAGGCACACACTTGGGTGGACTTCTCATGGCCAAGACCAAGAGCAAGTCTTGGTGGAACCTTCAGTGGGGGAGCTATGATGGGAGAGACTCATATGACAATGATATGGTTGGGTGACCGAGTTCACTAGACCGAAGGTTGTAGACTTGGATGAGGATGACCGATTGTTTTGATGGGTCTACTTGGTTGGACTACATGGCAACTTAGTCATAGACATCAGGTTGGAGACATGGAGCTTGGCAGTGTTATGCAGGGACATTATGTAGGTGCACTTGTAGAGATGTCACTTATGGGCATCCAATGAGGAGTATCAAAGCAGGGATGTTGTGCAGATGGATTTGCCGATGTGACATGGAGATGTTTTGTTTATGAACCGATGGAGAGGTTGTGCACTTATGTACAACAAGGCCATGGACTTGGATGGAGTTGTGAGCAGACTATGGAGCATTCCTACTACATGGAGAGCTGAGGCCTTTTGCAAAGACCTTTGGGCCGAGACTTGTATGCTTGCCGAGATGTTGGTTGGAGATGACTCATGGAGCTCATGATGACATGAGATTGTTGTGACTTTTGGGGAACTTCATATATGATGGACTTAGAGGATCTAATGCATTGAGGAGCTAAGGTCAGAGACTTTGATGCAGGATGGGGTGCATACTTTCAAGTACATGTATGGGAATGGCTTGAAAGAGTGACTTGATGTGGAGAATCAATATGAGACACTTTGGAGTGATGGAGTCATGACGATGATGATGCCTTGGTGGCAACACTTGGGCATGGGTTGAGCTGAGACTCAACCACCTTTGACACATGGGAGCTGATTGATCTATGATCATGGGCAGCACATGGATAGATGAGATAGGTATATGCTTGTTTCTATGGCAGACTTGAAGGATGACACATTGCAAATATAATGGAGGTTGCTTCATGGACCTGGATGTGGCACAACGAGAGTTGGAGGTTGATGAGATGGTCTCTTCATATTGAGGAAGCACACATATGGATGATGTTGGGATAGATGTGGCTGGTTTCGTGTAGCACATTGACACCAAACATCATGGACAGCATGTTGTAGATGAAATGAGGGCTACTTCATGGACCTGAGCATAGCTTACACTTGTATGGAAATGGATTCTTCATCGAGTTGATGATGTGACGGGATGTTCTGAGAAACGATTGATGGTGGCATGAGGATGTGCATTCTCATGGTTTGAGTGTAACGGTTGGATTAGCTACCCAACTAGTTCAGACATGGGGGTTAACAGTGTGCAGATATGTGTTAACATTGTGTTGGAGTATCATGGCAGCAGTTCACACAGGGATGACACATGATGAGGTCGACACGAGATGTTGCAGTGGGCATGTAGCTTGAGATGGAGGGACCAACCTTCCATGATGGAGAGCTGCATGTGGAGATTGTGACAGGGTGGTTGATGATCATGGATTGAGATGATCTCTGATGTATGACATACCGATGAGGTGTATACCTTGGTATGGTGATCTTGGTGACAGATGGTTGCCAGGATGATATGTTGTCGGGGACGACAACGATTTTAGGTGGAGGAGGATGTAATGACCTGCGTTCTACAGTTGAAGTGTGAGCTCTCTCATGAGCGTGCGATGACATAATGCGCATAAGTGAGAAGGGGGCGAGCTACTTATATGGCGTGGAGGATGGGTTTAACATTGTGGAGGCCAACTATGAGTGTGAAGAAGCCGACGTGCGTTTTGGGTGACTTTGCGATGAGTAGGGGGCTTTGGGCAAGTCAGTTGGGCAGCCAGACTTCGCCCTACACTTGATATATATTGTAGAGCGTTGGCTCTCATTTGACATCGATCATTTATCAATCATCTTCTCTAGACGAAGTACTTGGACGCAGTGCGAAGGAAGGGGCAGAAGTGCGAGTTGGAGGAGTCACCGCGCAGGGCTGCACGATGGGTGACCTGGGTGGGCGCCCGCGCAGAGCTGCACGACGGGCGACCCGGGTGACGGCGTTCCTGTAGGGCTGCACGACGGGCGACCCGGGCGGGTGTGCGAGTGACCGGTGAGGGCTGGGGTAGGCATGCACGACGGGACCCCGGCGGGTGTGCGTGGGTGACCGGTGTGGGGTGGGTAGCATGCACGACGGGCGGCCAGGTGAGGGCGTCTGTGCAGGCGTGCACGACGGGCGGCCCGAGTAGGGCGTCTGCAGAACGAAGAGTTGGTCGACACGATGAGGGCGTGCGGACGGACGGCCGGGTGTGGGCGCGCCGTGCATGACGGTGCGGTGGAGACGAAGGTTAGATCCGGAGGTCGTAGAGTTGGGCAGGGGGTACTACGTGCTGTTTCACACGATTTGGGCGGTTGCCAAGGGTTGGCAAGTGGGACTGTGTGTGGGTAGGTGTACACGGTTTGGGCGTCTGTGGGCCAAACGAAATGCGAACCGGGGAAGATGTGCGATAAGGCGAACGACGGGTTGGTGAGTCATGCGGCGACCGTGCGGAGGTGCCGACGAGCTGGGCAACCAAGTTTGCTGAAGTTGTAAATTTGGCTAAGTATAAATTTGGAGTTTCCCAAGGACTTAGTCTATACTTTGTAAAAGTAAAGATTGTATAATATATTGATATCGGACAGAGTCATATTGCAGGGAGTTGCCCTTCCCTTTATACTGTTGTGCATTTCTCTTGTATAATGCTGTTGATAATGAATGTGTATAGATGTTCATTGATATAAAGACACATTAATAATACTTGGTAATGGAAATAAAACTATGGAATGTTAAGGCGTAGTCTACAATCGTAAGTATTGGTGAAAAGAAAAGGGTTGGTAGTGCCGCACCTCACCTAGCACGGTTGAAAAACTACCGTAGTCTTGGGGGCGTGACATGCCCGACGTCTCTTCGTCTCGCCCGTTCACTATGGGTACACATCTACCTGACGCCTTTAACTGACGCGATCATTGTCACATATCCACACAAGTTGGTTGGTATGGATGCTTGTCACACATTGTCGCGCGCGCTACAACTCCGTTTCCTTTCACTGAATGTCGCCTTGTGTCATCACACATGCTCGAATTGGTTAATAGAGGTGCCCGTCGCACATGAGTGCGCCGGACTCAACTCGTGGGACTGACAAGACTCCCTCGAGCGATGTGTGAGGAATTTCTGGCTACCTTTGTCGCTGCCACTAAATCGTAGGAATAGGAATATGAGGGTATACAATACGATGTACGATGTACGCATTGATGGCAAGTTCATTTGAATTTGATAACGTCGCTCGAAATTTGACTTTATATAACTGCTTCGCCCATGTTTTTTTAGCAGTGGTTGTGTTTATGCGCTCAACTATCTAAGGCCATTTTGGCCGTGGACATTTCTGCGGCTTGCAGATGCCCAGACTTCACGGAGCAGGTTTTTAAGCGTAATGAATGGGAATGGAAGAAGTGGCGAGAAACAGAGCGAGTTGTGCGGGACAAGCGGATTCTTGGAAATAACGGTTGCCCTTCACAAGTTTGTCATAAGAAGCGAGCAAGAGATGAGTGTTCAAATGATGTGAAAATAATCAAAGATGGATGGTTGTTGTATGATAGTTATTCCATGGCGTTGCCAAAGAAGATCGATAATATGGATGCTACTCCTAAATAATCCCATGTTGTGATTCAGCTCAAGGAAGAGAGGCTGAATGGAGTTGTGAAATTTTCTGAAGATGAAGGCGGATTGGTCAGGCGAGCCGCTATTGTTGATCAGAAGGGCTACACTGATTTGGGTTCAATGAAACACGGTGAATTAAAAGATAGTTATTCCAAAGCGATCTCGGTTTATCATACACTAGGAGACATGCATTTAGAATGAAATCGACATGTTACGATGATTTTCTGGCAGAGCTCAGTTTCTTCGTTGACAATACCGCTGGCGAACTTGGCGTCTCCTTGAACTTTTTCTATGGGCATTCAAAAGATAATATGTGTTTAGATCCCTTGTATGGATTTGTTGAGACTCCCCCAATTTTCTATGGATCTCTGTGGGAAGATGATATTTGGCCATTGAATGAATCTCCAGTATATCAAAATGGTTTTGAACAGCCATGGAAAGAAGGATTTGGAATTCATGCATTTTAGTTTCATGACATTTGGAACGATTTTAAATAAATCCCTGCAACTGTGAGTTCCACTCTGGAGGAAGGTCTGCAATTACATATTGGGAAGAAAATTTTCCTTAGCTTGTAAGCGGAAAACATGATCTTATTGAAGCTTTATTTAGAGCCTTTCCACCGAAGTATCATAGCTGTGAGGAGTGGCGTGTAACACGAAACTCAGAACTTTAATTAAAGAGATGAACGCCTCATTCATTTTTCAAATACTAATTTTATGTTCTTAAAGGTTGAACTTCCATTTTCCTTTACTTCTAGTTATAAATATATATATATATATATATAATATATATAGATAATATTGTGTTTTTTTTTAATATTATTGAATTGACAGAAAAATAGGTAATATTAAAATCTGATTCGTTGGAATATGTTCAATTGAAAATCAAGACCAACAGTAGCGACAATTTTGTGTTTTTTTTTTTTTAAGTTTATGTGGTTAGATATGTTGAATCCTGAATCCAAATCAATTTTCGATTCACCTTTTCAATTTATTTGATCTTAAATGTCCATCTAATAACGGGATACAGAAAAACAAAATTGTTATTATTATGCAATATATTAAGTCATAGTTGTGGTAAATTTCAAGGTGAAATAGAAAAATTATAAATTAATTGAAACAATCAAAAGAGTATAAAAATATCAATAGTGCAGAGCTACTCCTCATAATTGCTAGTTCTTCCATCCTATCCTAATAATGATTTTTATATTTTAATAAAAAAACTAAATTTATAATAATAAAAAACGAAATATTATATATTAATTTTTAAATTTTTTAGTTTTCTAATTAACTAAAAAATATTTTGTTTAATAATTAATAAGTAGTTGAATTGATTTTTACGTGCAAATCTACTTAATAAGTTTGATATTAATAATTAAAAAAATAACAATAATTAAATTAACCTTATATACTATATTACAAATACTTATATTATTCATTAAAGATAATAATTAACGGTTCATCTTATATTTAAGATATTATAAAAAACGCCAAACATTATGGCATCTATAGCCTATTTTTTCAAGAAAAAACATTTTCCTCAACAAAATAATTAGACTTTTCCGTCAAATCTTAAACATCCAAACATAACAACATGAAATCATATAAACATCTGAACATAACATAATGAAATCATATAAACATCCAATTGTATAAAATTGAAACTTTCTTTCTGTGGTTAATTCAAAAAATCATATAATAGAATGAAAAAATTTGATAAAAAAATTATATAATAGAGTTCTTCTGATAATGATGGTAAAAAAAAATCCAAGTTGTAAAACGGTTAGAATTCTCCTTCAATGATTATTTTTATTTTGTGTTGGGAAAGTTTCCTACAAATACGCTAAAATTTTGTATGTGAATTTATTTTCTCACAAATACACTAAAATCGTGTGGGAAATTCATGAAAACCTTATGTGAGAAAAAATCCGAGGAGAACCTGAACATGGGAAATTTCATGCAGGAGTTGGTCCTTGGGTGGCGGAAATGACCATATAGGGGTGTGATAACTCGCACAAATTCATCTGTCAATACCGCGTCCTCCCTTGAGTTTACTTCGACGGAGGTCTATTCATTATCACACGATTTGGCATGGGAAATAATTGAAAACGTTTTCTCTTTGGTTTAAAATCATTATTATTCTAGGGAAGCGGGGATTTCGTACTCAGGAGTGTACCCTCCTCCGTTTCCACCTCACCAGCCTTTAATATCCACGTATTATCTTTTTGGACAATTCCTAAAAGCCACTTTTCTATAACGATCGTGCCTTGCGTTGGTTATGAGTCATTCATGCCATCGAATTCCTAATAGTCATTAAACACTTCTTGGGGTTTGAACCCCCCCTCGGGTGCGAAACCTGCTCATCGGTGTCCGTCAATGTCTGATCACATCCCTTCAAATCCATCTCAGCTATGTTGGCACATTCATCCTTAAGTTTTCTTGATCAGACCTCCTCCCATTCAAATTCCCCCTGGATCGCCACCTCCTTTGCCCCTTCATTCGCCAGCCTATATGCCAGTGTTGGCGATTCAACGAACGAGATGAAACTCTAAGTTCTGCATGTGAGCCAAGTGTATGTGAATCCTTTGTATGATATGGCTCAGGTGCTAGTGCTTTATCACTTTCCTTAAGCTGGAGCCACACTATAACCTTATAGCTACCTTGATTACCAAAGTGGAGTCGTCCTCTATTGTGCATTGATGGAAATTGGATTTTATTAACAATTTTAGTCATTGTTCCAGAGCTAAGAATTTTGATGCATTTTTGTCATTTTGCCCAGATTTGAGTAGTAGATTCGAAGGATTTTATCAGTGTTGTCCCATAAAACCCCTTTCGCACCAACATGAACCGATTTTCCATTCGAGGTGCCATCGAAGTTTAACTTCAGAAAAGCTGTCACTAAAGGTGTCCAATACTTTTCCAATACCTTCACTCTTAGTTTATTTCTCTTATGAAGTGGAGGTTGGATTCATTTCAAACCTAGGGTTTCCAGGATTTGACTTTCTTGTGCTTTATGATTATTATTTTCATTTGGCACCCGACAACTTACGATTATATCCTATATTTGGTGCAGTATTTGGGAGATCAATGAGGAACCTAGGGAGGATTTGTCCTAGAATATCCATAAAGTTCTCTCTTTATAAGTTGCCTAGATCACGAACCTATGACTTAGGCTCTAGGAAGGATTAACCCCTTCATCTTTCAATATTTCTCCTCTTCAATTGTTTAAAGTTGCCTAGATATTGTCTCTTTGTCTGCTAAAAGACTTGAGAAACCCAGTTCCATAACATAGTTGTGTATTCACAGTTATTTAGGATATGGTTGATAGTTTCTTCTTTCTTTTGGCATAGGCTACAATGTGAAGGTCCTGAGAAGCCCCTGTGATAGAGATTTTCCCAGGTGATGATTTTCCTGTGCATCACCAACCAAATGCATATTTTGATTTTCGGCCACTACTAAGATGACCAAATATTTTTCTAGTTCAGTTGTAATAGGCTCGGGTTAAAAGTTCATGTAATAAAATTAATAAATGAAAAATAAGACCAAGGTCATGGGACACTTATTCCAAGCTAAATGTTGGGAAAAACATCCTAGTGGGGTGTTCAAGTAAATAATTAGACTTTTTCGTCAAATATTAAATATCCTAACATAACAGAATGAAATCATATAAACATCTGAATATAACATAATGAAATAATATAAACATCCAATTGTATAAAATTTAAACTTAATTTTTGTGATTAATTCAAAAAATCATATAATAGAATGAAAAAATTCAATAAGAAAATTATATAGTAGAGTTCTTTTGATAATGACGGTAAAAGAAAATCCAAGTTGTAAACAGTTAGACTTCTCCTTTGATGATTATTTTGTGTTGGGAATTTTTCCAACAAATATGCTGAAATTTTGTATGGGAAAGTATTTTCTCACAAATACACTAAAGTTGTGTGGGAAATTCATGAAACACTTATGTGAGAAGAAACCAGAGGAGAACCTGAACAAGGAAATTTCATGTAGGAGTTGGTCCTTGGGGGGTAGCAATGCCCTCGGCTCTGAAGCGTATGGTGTCCATAAATCAAGATTCATTTCTTGAAATGGTCAGGGTGCTGACGTGAGGGCCAGGGATTGATACTCAAGCACAAAACAAAGATTTAGGAAATATTTGTGTCAAAAGTGAACTATTCTTGGACGTAGTTAACTATAAATGCAAGGCTCGACTTGTCTCTAAGAAATTATATGCTTTGAATGACTATAGTCTGCAAGTAGTAATCAACCATCAAATCCAAAAATACCAAGCATTATTCATCACCTTCCCCAGCATTTTCTTATGATTACCCTAATTTATTCATCCTAGGTTCCACCAACCTATACATCCTTCAAGTCATCATGGAGAGCTTGTCCTCGTTTGTCCTCTTTCTCTCTATGATGACGCTCCATGTACCCTAGATTCATCTACATTAAGAGTCTTTATGATAATGAAGAGGGTTCAGTTCCAACAAAATCTATATGCAGATTCCGCATAGTACAAAGATGAAGGCGTTTTTATATATATAAAATATATATGTGTACACATTTGAAACTTGCCATTTTTTAATACACCCATCATTATGACATTTTTAAAAATTATTAACAAGTCAAGGATTACATGTTTATTTTGAAATAACCAATATTTCGCCACTAAAAAGAAAGGAAAAACGTGCATACAGGTGTCAATTTTAAACCCTGGTTTCCCCCGAATGTCACAGTCTCCACCTCTGCTTCTGCTCTGATAGGCTCCATCATTCCAGCTTAGCAGCTTCGACACTAGGAGTTATGGAATCGTCATGTATGAGCATGACTAAGTCAATGATTGGCTTAGTGCGTGGCTCTTAATAATTTCCTGAAATAAGTACAAGAACTTTGCAACATGTATGAAGTAGTTTTCTGAGAAACCACAGTAGATGGCAGGAAGAAAGGGGGGTGTTTATAACATAGTTACCAAATTCACCTAAATCAAGGAAAATAGTTCAAATATTCTTCGATTCAATCAATGAATAGTTTATAGAAATTCAATACAGTCCATTCACAATTTTCTTCATTTGATCTAGTATGTAAAGAAAGAAATTTTAACATAAGAGAATACTTCAACATAAGAGTGTTTTATAAGAAGCTAGAAGGCTAGGCAAGTTAGCAGACCAAGCTTGAATTTCTAGTCAAAAATGAAACTTAGATATGCTTTGGCATTATGAAGGGATGGCTTTGCTTAGGATTACTAGGCAAGTCTCAACAACTGTGTGTATTTAAAAAGGAAAATAAGGAAAATAAAAACAATTGTGAAATTGGAAAAATATGTTTTTTCAATTTCATGCATGTTTTGGAGGGTTGGAAATCCAAGAATGCAGGACTTTGGAGGGTTGGAAAACCAAGAAAGCAGGAAAAAAAGGGTGAAAGTAGATTATTACTCATTCTCTAAATATATTTTTATTTTGACATCATCTACATAAATAAATAAGTTTAGAATGGTGATTGTCTAAATATGTATTTATTTATTAAATAAGAATTTTGGACAAATAAGTTTTGATACTCAAAAGTCATGTTATACTTTTTAGAGTTTTTAGATTTAAGTTTTTGAAGGGAAGGTTAAGTTTGGACTTCCATTTTTTTTTGCTGGTGAATTGTATTTCTAGGGCTGCTATATGATGTAAAGTTATTAGAAATTATTCAAATTTTAAAATGAATTAGGAAAAAATAATCAGAATATGTCATTGTTAGAAAAAAAGTGTGTGTGTATATATATATATATATATATATATATATATTATATATATTCAAGTTAACATGTATATTATCAATTTTTTTCCGAATTAAAATTTTTTCATTTGAATTCTTATCGTATCATATTGAATTCAAATTTGAACTTGGTAACTATGGTTTATAAACACAATTTTATATACATTGTTTGGGCATTTTATGAAAAACACATGGTGGAAAGAAGAGCGGTGCTATTGGTGTTTATAAAAACATTGATCTGGTAGATATTGGTGGCTATGTAACTATTCCATTGGCTCAAGAAAGGTTCTCCATCTTGGTGGTTTTTCTACTACTTTTTGGGTCCTAAACTTTGGGTTCGTTTTGACCCCATATGTGATGTTTATTTGACGTGGTAGGGACCTACACTGTAACCTTAAGTAGAGCCTAGGTCGGTCTGAAATGTGTAATTCTCGGTTAGGCCTTTCAAATGGGCTACTGAGGGAACCAAACACTTATTGTATACAAAAGTTATCTCACTTAGACCCACAAACCTTTTGAAGTACATCTCCTAAGGGTAAGTTGTTTGGATGTTTAAGGTTTCCTCATGGCTTCTGATCAAAATAAACAATGACAAATGAATACATGAAATGGCATAATATGTCATGCATTAATTTCATGAATGTGGTTGTACATTGGAGCATCCATTTTTCCATGAACGAAAAGTGTGATAAAGAGGAGTATTATTAATTTCTCACCTGGCTCTGAAGAAAGATCCAAAAGGCATTGAACCAACTAAACATCCTGAATTCATTAAGTACTACATATCCACACTAGAAAATTAGTTCTAATCGATGTTCTCACTAAGATTGGGCTTGACGAAGAATGTTTTCTATCCCAATCTTTATTATTTATTGGAAAATTTTAATTTAGTTGTCTTGGTCTTGTATGTAAATGAATGAATACTTATAGGTCATTTTGAGAAGCTCATTGCACGATGCAAGACAAAATTAGCATAGTAGTTAGTCATGAATGAAATCGACCTCATGGATTATTTTTTGGGTCTATAAGTTTTTTTAAGAGAAGTAGAAGTAGATGATATAAATTCTAAACAAATTTCTACTCATGGAATGTAAACTCTTCGCCACTTATTATTCCAAATCAAAAGTTATTAGTGGATTCAAGTTTAGTTATACAAGCAATTGATTGGTTGGCTTATCTATTTGGTGAAAATCAAACCTAATATATGTTTTGCAATAAATGGTTTTTAACTAGTTAGTGGTTGAGTTGAGGAATATTAACTGGAAGGTTACAAAACAAAATTAAGAGCTCCCTAAGAGTTTGGAGCCCAATGTTATCATTGTTATAATCAAAATTGCATTAAACTGACGGAGACTTATCCAAGTACATTGATATATGGTATTATTTTCCAAAAGACAAAGTATATAGGAGAGAATATGAAAATTTTCTAAAAGACAAAGTATATAGGAGAGAATATGAAAATACAGGGAAACAAAACTAAGCTTGATTTGGAGCACTCAAGTTCTAGTACCAAAAGATGATGAACTTATTGAAATTTAAGGTTGAAAATTCCTAGGACAATTTTTTTTTTTTAATAAGTAGTGAAATTTCTATTCATCAGTTAGAACAAAATTACATACATTGTTTTTTGCAGCTAGTCTGTCAGACTGGAAACTAGACCAGCTGCAATATAGCCTTTTTCTCATTAGCCTCCTAGGTATAATATTACAAATAATTTTCTTCCTAAACTTTTTTTTACAACATTTACAGACAAAAGGGTAGCTCCAGATTTTTCTATGACTTCTGAAATATTTTTTTTTTCTAGCCCATTAGCTTTGCCCTAACATATTTTAGACACTTAAAAATAATAGACATAACAGGACTCCAAGGCTTCGAACCAACATTCCAAAAACCATAACAAAGGAACATGGATTTAGAGTAGTTATCAGGGTTGTCACCCGCGGGTGGGGGGTCTTCTTCCTTAGGAGGGTCCTGGTCGCTACCTTAGTGTGATGGTTCTCCTCTCATGATGTGTGCACACACATGGCAAACAATAGCCAGTTGGTGCTCCCCATTGCAATGTAGAATGCCCAGGTGATGGACATAGTGTAGGAAAGTGTCAAACATTTTTGCTAGATAGTTGATCCAGTCCTTATGATGACATTCAATGTTGACCAGAGTGTGCAGGTGGGTCTCTAGCCTCTCCACTCACCTATAGAAGATATCAAAATACCTTGGATGAGCTCCCTAAGAGTTTGTTTCCACAATGATTTTACCCATCAACATTTTTATGTGCCATGTGGTATCCATGATTTTATGGTACAGGGTTTCTCCGGTCTAAGTAACGTTTGTGTCAATCACCTAGTCAACATCCTCTGCCACATGGCCCTATGATTTGTTTGCTCTTATCTCCCAAAATTATTGCTCCTTAACTTCCAAAATGGCCTTTCCCGCTTTCAGGACAAGGTCTACATAGGCATGTGCAACCTCCCGTGTCGCAGAATCCATTTTGGTTCTTTTACAGGGATAGTTGATGATTTCCCTCCTTGAGCTCTTCCCCTAAAGTAAACCTTCATGAACCATTCCATACTCTAGTGAGTCTCTGTTCCTCTTAGCACTAAAAATATCATCTATGTCTTGAGGAATCACATCTTTCTATGAATGAGATACCAGAAGGGGGGGTAACAGTCGTCCCTTGTGTTGGTTATGAGTCAGTCGTGTCATCCAATTCATAATAATCATCAAACACTTCTTGGAGTTTGATCCCCCCTGGGTGCAAACCCTTCTCATCGGTGTCCGTCCACGTCTGATCACATCCCTTCAAATCCAGCTCAGCTATGTTTCCACCTTCATCCTTAAGTTGTCTTGATCAGACCTCCTCCCATTCAAAATTCCCCAGGATCGCCAACTCCTTTGCCCCTTCATTCACCAACCTATTTGCCAATTTGTTGGTGATTCAACAAATGAGATGAAACTCCAAGTTCTGCATCTGAGCCAAGTGTTTATGAATCCTTTTTATGATATGGCTAAGGCGCTAGTACTTTTTCACTTTCCCTAAGTTGGAGTCGCACTGTAACCTTTTCACTACCTTGATTTTCAAATTGGAGTCATCCTCTATTGTGCAGTGATGGAAATTGGATTTGATCAACAAGTTTAGCCCTTGTTCCAAAGCCAAGAATTTCACTGCACTGTTCGTCATCGTGCCCAGATTTGAGTAGTATATTAAGAGGATTTTACCATTATTGTCCCATAACACCCCGCATTAGCATGAAACAAGTTGCCCTTCAAGGTTCCATTAAAGTTTAACTTTATAAAGCCTATCGCCAAAGGTGTTCAAGACTTTCCCAATCCCTACACTCTTGGTTCCTTTATCCTATGAAGTGGAGGTTGGATTCCTTTCTCTTTGCTTTATGGAATTTTAGTTAGCTCTGGCATGGTGGTTTCATCACTAGGTAGTGCCGTTGTCTCAAGGTATGTTCCATAATTGGTTTTCCTTTTCCTCTCTGCACAAATTTTGTAAACCTTGTTATTGTCGTTCATATTAGCACTCAAGGTTTCTGGGTGGGAGTAATCATCCATGTTATTTTCTTTTTTCTTACACAATATGGGATCTGGCTAGTCATCGTTGTTTCCCCGAATTCCTTGCAAATCACTGACCCAACCAGTGTCTCATTCAATTGTTTGGTGTTCATTTGTGGGGTATGGTATTTAGGGACCTTTTCAATTTGATTTTAAAATTGTGCTTAAGTGTTCCCAGGTCTTTAAAATTCATTTTTTTCTTTGGGTCCAAGTCATATCATTCAATCTTAAGGAACAATTTAAGATGATTCAGATATATGTTCATTTTCATTTGCACCGTAGATTCACTAATTTAAATGCTTGTTTGTAGTGTCGGGTCTCCCTCGTGGATCCTATCACCCTATAGAACTTTATCATATCTCTCTCCTCCATAGTCCGTTATCATGTCAGTACCCGCATCGAATTTTCATTCCTCCACTATATTACTGGAAACCCTTTCCTGTCATAAGTCATGTCGGAAAATGTAACTAGGCTTGGCCTTCATTAAATGTATTTGAGTCATCTTGTAATGTAATTGTTAAGAGAATAAAGAAAATAATCATTATTATTATTATTGTGACTTATTAAAGCATGGGTTTCATACTTGGGTCACCATGTTTTAGGTCAAAGTCCCCATTAAGGACTTATAGGATTTATTCTAAGTCAATAGAGTCATTATACTTTTAAAGAGACCCTTCTTGGGATTTTGAATCATGTAAAAAGGTTAAGTATTGAGTCAAATATAATTTATGTATCCTCCACATCAAGTCGGCCTAGAAGAGATCAAGTCAGCCTAACGACATCAATTCGACCTCCCTTGAAGCCTATAAATAGAAGAAAGTTGTATTCATTTGGAGCATCTCATCTCAAGCAAGTTTGATATTTATGAGGAAACCTAAGAACTGCGAAGTGTTTTTAAGGAAGCCAAAGGAAGTGTGAGCTGGGTGGAGTCTAAGGAGAAGAAGAAAAATGAAATTTTGGTGCCTCTCTCTCCTTTTTTTGTGCCCTAGTTTGGGATATCGAATTCTTCCAAGTTTCACTAATTCCAGAAGATGCCTGATGCTGGAAGCTGCTACATAGTTGAAGTTGCTGGAAGAGAGGTCAAAGATGTGGGAGGTTGACTTGTTGTGGAGGGAAGGTTTGTTCTTTGTCTAGGGGGGAGAGTCTCAAAGAATACTATTGAAAGGAAGAGAATTTTGACTAGGTTTCCCCATTGAGGGGGGTTTTTCCCTAGCGTAGTGCCTATATCTAGTGTCCATTGTTTGATGTGCTTTTACTTTGGTAATTTCTTTACGAACTAAAATAAAGAATGTATAAATAAAACCTAATAAGAATTCAAGATAATCACAAGTAATTATTGACAAGTATAATAAAATATTTCTACCTTTCTGATTTTCTTACATGGTATTAGAGCTTTGGTGAAGAAAGAAAGAAAAAGGCAAAGTCAAGCACTTGATCAAGGAGCCATTCAAAAGGGTTATTTTAGGAAATAATTCCACTATGTTCAAGGAAGATGTCTAACACAATAAAGGGATAGAAAAAAATTTAAGGAGCCTCAAACTACAGGTCTTGGAAGAAGAGGATTGACCTCATCCTTGAAAAGAAAAAAGTACTTGACTTGGTCAAAGGAAAAGTTAAGAAGCCTACAGATGACTCGAGTGATGCTGACCAAGTAAAGTTGATAGAATTAGAATTGGTGGTCATGAATCTAATGGGAGAAGGAATAAAGGAAAATCTTATCCCATTTATAGCGAACATCAATCATGCTCATGAAATGTATGATGGCTTGTAAAAGTTATTCACTATTAAGAACATTGGTCAACTGGCAAGCTTGAATAATGAACTAAGGACCATAAAGATGACTAAAGAAGATACAGTTGCTTCACTCTTCATGAATATAGAAAGAATCATAAATGATCTTTTGGCTATTGATGAATTTGTTCCAGACAAAGAACTCTTGATCACTGCTCTATTAGGATTGCCACCTACTTGGGGTGCATTTGCTGCAGGAATTAACAGTTGGAAGGAAGCTCCCACTTTTGAAGAACAATGGACTACCTACAGTCAAGAAGAATTGAGGATCTCTCTAGTTTTTTTATCCTGAAGGAGTATAAAATTGTTAGGGTCCCACCCTAACCCCCTTATTTATGTAGTAGGATTGAGTTATAGTTATAGTTAAGTAAAGAGTCAATAAAGCCCATATTAATAATTGTAAGTGGTTAACCCGCAATTAATGACGGGACCACAGTTAGTTGCAAATGGGCCATGGTATTAAATAGATGGTATTAATAAGAACCATGGTATTGCTCCATGGTATTACATGTATGAGTCATATATAAAGGATAGAGACTCCCTGCGAGGAGCATCATGTCTTATTTTTTAATCGAGCTCTGCTCTATTGGAGGTTGCCCCCTCGAAGAGGCAAGTGAACATTACTTTCTGAATAATAAAATATCAGCTGTTATTTCTCATTGTTCTATGTTCTGGGTATATTTCTGTGCATATTGGGTATTCTTGTATCGTCTTGTAGGTTAAGAGCATAACAAGTGGTATCAAAGCGCTTTCCAAGGCTGGTGGGATCTCCATTTTTTAGCAAAAAAAATTGTTTGGCTAGAGACGTGTTCCGACGTCTTTAAACCATGGGATCTGTCATTGAGTGCATAAACCTACGGATTTGGGGAGGCATGCATGCAGGAAATACAAGAGGTGGTCACGTTGTTGGACTCCCTTCTAACCCCTATGGGTACCCCTTCGAGTAGTAGCGCATTAGACAAAACTGCGCATGGACTGTCTTCCAAGTACCCTTTGGTATATTGGAAGCCCCCTAGCTCCCTTGAAACCTCGCCATAGATTAAATGTCGACCATCTTGCTGCTACAGTACACCGAGAACAGCACTCGGAGAGATTACTCACTCGTACGATAGGGTAGTTGGGTTGTACGGCTAAGGGTGCGGTTGATCCGCCTTGGTTAGTGCCCTAAAAAATTGGGCCGAGTACTACTGTCAGACCCTTATGTATATTGTGATCTATAGCACTTGACACTCCTCGAGACCATAGTTCCCTTTTCTATCTCTGGATCACGCTTAATCTCTGCCAGATCACATCTCGCAAGTGGGGTTTGTAGCAGCAGCCAAAAGCAGTCCCACAGTTTAGATTTAACAGAACAACCATTCAGATCTATTATATCCATGAGATCCAGAGCAACAATTTGATCTGCCGCTCAGATCTATCCGATCAGCCATTCAGATCTCTCAGATCCACCAAATCCACCATCCAGATCTGAGTAGTTGTGTGGGTACCTATACCAGGGCATGATTTTCGCAGGACTTTTGGCAGCATTGGCATTTTGGGGATTTGGCTACTGCAGTATTCCTAAGCAAGGAGTAAAAAAAAAAAAAAAAGTCTGAGACCCCCCAGGGCGCTTATTGGTGACCTAGCCCATAAGAATCAGGACGACGAGCTAAGCAAGGTGGTACCATTCAATTGTTAGTGCCAAAAAAAAAATCGAGCGGTCCCAAATATTAAGTACATTGGATCGGTGCATGGTAGAAACTAGAGCTCAAGCTATGGCCAATGAGAAGATCGACAAACTTGAACAATCCTTGAAAGACATCCAAGACCAGCTGGCGACAATAACTAACGCACTCTAAGGGCAAGGCGGAAACCCATGAGGAGGTGTATATTGGCAATGAACACAGTGAGGGTGAGTCTAGCCACTCTCTTCACCTCTGGGGCACCCACCAACAATCCCGTCCATGACCACCCAAGCTGGATATGCATAAATTTGATGGTTCTCACCCGGCAGCATGGATATCACAAATGGAGTAGTATTTCAATCTGAATTACATCTTAGATAATGAGACTCAGCTTATGGTGGGGAGCATGTACTTGGACAATGAAAGATGGCAATGGTGGCAATGGCATCAACATTGCAATGGAAGGCCCCTTACTTGGGACACCTTCAAAAAAGCTCTTATAGAGCGCTTTGACCATGACTTTGCTTTTTTGGGTCATCTCACTAAGCTCTGATAGACTGGCACAGTGGATGAATATATTACAGCCTTTGAAGCCTTAGCTTTGCACACTATGGGTCTCCAAGATGAGTTCTACACAGAATGTTTTATCAGTGGTCTTAAAGAGGCCATACAAGCTCACGTCTGAATGCACCACCCTCCCACATGGTCGGAGGCTTGCAAGGTAGCTCGTAAAGTTGAACGTGCGTTAGCGGCCCAGTCCAATCGCCCAAATTTCACCGCCAAGGGTCGCCCCCCACAGGCTCACAGCACTACTTAAACACTTAAGGTTCGAAAGGTGTCACCTACAGAAATGGTAGAAAGAAGAAAGCAGGGATTATGTTACTACTGTGATGAAAAATACTCCCCAGGTCATAAATGCAAGGAGCCCAAATTCTTTCAAATTGATGCTACTGATTACAGCTCATCGGAGGAAGCCCCACCACTTGAGGAACCTGAGGAGGAAGAAGAGGACAACCAGAAGGACAATGTCCCTAATGAACCAGTTATTTCGCTGCATGCTTTGGCAGGGATTTCTTCACCTCAAACTCTCAAAATCAGAGGTTTTATTAAGCATTGCCCAGTAGTAGTCTTGATTGATAGTGGAAGTACACATAATTTTATCCATTGCAAGTGCATTGTTTTGTACGAGCATTTTCTAACTTCCAAGTCCAAAATGCGGATGGGGGAACAATGAAATGTGAAGGCCGCTGTGAAAATGTCAAACTTCAAATGGGGGATTATCAGTTGAATACCCACATGTTTGCCATACACATGGGAGGGTGCGACATTGTCCTTGGTGCTGAATGGCTTCGCACACTTGGGCCAATCACAATGGATTTCCAAGAGTTATATATGAGCTTTAAGCAAAACAACTCCACACATACCCTCCGCGGACTCCAGGTGGGAGCTCCCTCTATCATCAGCTCACATAGGATGGAAAATTTGTTAAAAAAGGGCCATCATGGAGTTATAGTTCAATTTAATGCCATCCAGGCCGTCGAACCCAATTCTCTTCCGATTCATCCTGAGATGCAACAGACTTTAAATAACCATCTTCCAGTCTTTGACAAGCCTCATGAGCTTCCACCCTGGAGAGGGGAACATGATCATAGCATCACTTTGGTCCCAGGGGCCCAACCACCAAATTTGTGCCCATATAGATATCTATTCGCCCAAAAGAATGAAATAGAAAAAATAATCAAGAAACTTTTGGAAGCAGGCGTCATTCGTCCCAGCGTTAGTCCTTATTCATCACCGGTGGTCATGGTGCTCAAGAAAGATGGGGAATGTGTATGTGTCCAGACTTCAGGGCCCTCAATAATTTGACAGTCAAAGATAAATTTCCCATCCTAGTTGTTGATGATTTTCTGGATGAACTAAATGGGGCTCAATTCTTCACTAAGTTGGATCTTCGCTCAAGCTACCACCAAATTCGTATGAAAGAAGTTGACATTCCAAAGATTACTTTTAGAACTCATGAAGGCCATTATGAGTTCCTGGTCATGCCATTCAGTCTTTGTAATGCCACATCTACTTTTCAGAGCCTTATGAACCACCTCCTCAAACCATATCTCAGAAAATTTGTCCTTGTTTTCTTCGATGACATCCTCATCTACAGTTGCACTTGGGTTGCACATCTTCAGCATGTAGATCTGCTCTTGCAACTACTCCACAAGCATAGATTATTTGTTAAGATCTCCAAGTGTTCTTTTGGCATGGAAGAAGTTGAGTATTTAGGCCACATTATGGGGTGTGAAGGTGTCAGGGTGGACCCCAAAAAGATCCAGGCAATGCAGGATTGGCCTCAACCTAAGACCTTGAAGAGCCTGAGAGGATTTTTAGGTCTCATAGGCTACTATAGCAAATTTTTCTGCAATTATGGTTGCATTGCGAAGCCCCTCACTCAACTCCTCAAGAAAAATTCATTCCTATGGAATGGTGAAGCACAACAAGCCTTTACAGCTCTTGAAAATGCCATGTGTTCCACTCCAGTCTTAGCACTACCCGACTTCACCAAATCTTTTGTCATTGAATGTGATGCTTCGGGTACGGGTATTGCGGCGGTCTTAATGCAGGAAGGTCGACCCTTGGCTTTCACAAGCCAACAACTAAGTGGGAAGAATCTGGGACAATCTACCTATGAGAAGGAAATGATGGCCATCTTACATGTAGTAGATACCTAACGACCTTACTTATTGGGGCGACATTTCCAAATCTACACAGACCATCATAGTCTTAAATATTTTTTGGAGCAACGCCTATCCTCACCATAACAAAATAAATGGCTCGCCAAAATGCTGGGATATGATTATGAGATCATTTACAAGAAAGGGTGCGAAAATATTGTAGCAGATGCATTATCTCGCCAATTTGAGGAGGAAAGTACCCTGCTCGTAATTTCCCTTCCCATTCAAGAATGGATTGAAGAGGCTCGCAAGGAATGGTTTTCACATCCCTAGCTCTCCCAACTCATTACTCAATTGCAGGCGGATCCAAATTCCACTAAGGGCTACTCGTGGCAAGATGAGATTCTTTGCTACAAGGACATAGTCGTAATATCACCAACATCCACCCTCAAAAGCCGCATTTTGGCGGAGTTGCACTCATCCCCCACTGCAGGACATTCAGGCTTTCAGAAGACGTATTCTTGCACTAGAAGATCATTTTTTTGGACAGGCATGAAAAAGGACATTCTTACTTTTGTAGCGGAATGTGATGTCTGTCAGCACCATAAAGGGGAGACAGTCAAAGCACCAAGCACATTACAACCATTGCCCATCCCGTCATCAATATGGATGGAGGTTTCTATGGATTTCATTACAGGTCTTCCAAAGTCAGGAAATAAGTCAGTCATCATGGTGGTTGTGGACCGACTTTCTAATTATGCTCATTTTTGCGCCCTACCCCACCCTTTTACACCGAATTTGGTCGCTCAATCTTTCATGGATTAGATCTTCAAATTGCATGGCATGCCCACTTCTATTGTGTCTGATCGTGACCCAATATTCACCAATAATTTTTGGCAGGAACTCTTTAGGCTATAAGGTACCCAACTAAAACTCAGTACTTCCTATCATCCACAAACAGATGGTAAAACTGAAGTAGTCAACAAATGTCTGCAAACCTACCTTAGGTGTTTCACTTCAGAAAAGCAACATCTTTGGGTACAATGGTTACCTCTAGCTGAATGGTGGTATAACACCAACTATTATGCCACCACCAAACTGACTCCCTATGAAGCAGTTTATGGTCAACTGCCTCCTTCCCCTACTTCTTATATCAAGGGGTGCTCAAAGGTACAAGCAATGGATCAACTCCTACGGAACCGCACAACCATGCTCGTCCATCTTAGAGAGAATCTTCATTAAGCTCAAAACTGCATGAAGCAACAGGTAGATCAACATCACTCAGAACGCCAATTTCAAGAAGGGGATCAGGTATTTTTGAGGCTGCAACCATATAAGCAAACATCACTCAAAGACAAGGGTTGTCATAAACTATCTCCAAAATTCTACGGACCGTACCGAATACTTCAGCGCATTGGAGAAGTGGCCTACAAGCTAGCTTTGCCACCCACTACAAAAATCCATCCAGTTTTCCATGTCTCATGCCTCAAGAAAGTGATTGGGAACAATTGCAGAATTCAAACCAATCTACCTGAATTAGATGAAGAAGAGTCAATCTAGCTCCAACCTGAACAGGTCCTAGACACACGAGAACGACACTTGTGTGGCCGCATGATCAAGGAAGTCCTCGTCAAGTGGAAAGACACCTCTCCGGAAGATGCAACCTGGGAACCAGCCACTATTCTTCAGCATTTTCATAGCTTCAACATTGAGGACAAGGCTATTCTTAAGGGGGAGGGCATGTTAGGGTCCCACCCTAAACCCCTTATTTATGTAGTAGGATCGAGTCATAATTATAGTTAAGTAAAGAGTCAATAAAGCCCATATTAATAATTGTAAGTGGTTAACCCACAATTAATGATGGGCCCACAGTTAGTTGCAAATGGGCCATGGTATTAGATAAATGGTATTAATAAGAACAATGGTATTACATGTATGAGTCATATATAAAGGATAGAGACTCCCTGCAAGGAGCATCATGTCTTATTTTGTAATTGAGCTCTGCGCTATTGGAGGTTGCCCCCTCGAAGAGGCAAGTGAACATTACTTTCTGAATAATAAAATACCACTGTTATTTCTCACTGTTCTATTCTCTGGGTATATTTCTGCACATATTGGGTATTCTTGTACCATCTTGCAGGTTAAGAGCATAACAAAAATGCTTACACTTCTCAACATAAAGGAAATAAATCGAAAGGACCAAGGAAGAAAGTAGACATGTCGAAGGTAGAATGTTATCAATGTAATAAGAAGGGTCACTACAGAAGTGATTGTCCCGAAAATCCAAGAAACAAGAAGAGAGAAAGAGATCATGCTAACATTATTGAAGGAGACCCAAATAAAGTCAAACCCGAAGAATATGATATAAGGGATTTAAACTATTAATTCCTTTTCTTTTAGATATTCTATTTTTCATTTTTTATATTTAAAATTTATAGGTTTTAACATGCTTTTGGAAAAGGATTTTTCTTTTGTTTTATAATTTTATAGGTATTACTTAAGCTTTGGAGGGAACCCCCAACAACTCCCAAAGAAAAGTATCTCATTTCATTTCAGTTTTGGTTTCATGTACTCATTTAGTTTTGATTATACTAAATACTAATCATCATTTTCCCTCTTTTGTCTTGATTAGGAAAACATCAGCTATATTCTCAAGGAGTATCAAAAGAGGACATCTCAAGATAAGGTTTGTCAAAGAACAAAGGTATGCTTTAAAACATTGATTTATTTATAATAAATATTTATTCATTTGACAATCTATTACTAACATTGTTGTGTCTAGCTATATTGAATCATATTTATTCTTGTTCTGGGTGATTCATCAATTGATAAATCTACCCCATTCATATTCTTAACTGATTTTATAGAACCCTAGACACATTCTTTGTAAAATCCTAACCTAAGGGTATGCTAACAATGTGTGTAACCCTAGCCTACTTACGGTTATTGTGAAATGCTATTTGAAGTTCTTGTTGATGATGTCATGTTTGGTATTTTGGTATGATCATGAAATATTAACTTATTAGAGTTGAATGATGTTTTTCTAAGATCTTAAACATTTGAAATTTTGGAATAATAGGGTCTGCGTTGCTAAGTTATAAAATTCTATATATTTAGGGTTTGGTAGAGAGTACAAGAAAAACCTTTGTTATGTGTTCAAAATAAGACCCTAGGAATGAAGCCCTAGGTATATATATGTTTACATTTGGTCGAAACCCTAGCTTGGTCTAGGTCAGTATATGTCTAATGTACTAATTTTGTCTGACATATGATATGCTTATGCATGATAACAAATTCCTAGATATCTGTGTTGACCTATTGATTGTCATAAGCCCTAGGGTTTAATATAACTGCTTGTCTAAGATTCTAGGATGATGATATTTGGAAATCTAGGGTTTTGCAGCTAAACCCTAGTAGTAGTTAAATTCTCTAGTGCGTGTGATATAAAATTCTGAGATCTATTTATAAAATGATTGTTGTAATTGTGAAAATGAAATTCTAGGCTTTTGGAGTGAAACCTTAGTCATAGTAAAAATCTCTCATGACAATGTGATAATTTGAGATTTGTGTAAGATTTTCAAAATCTGAGTTTTAGTTGTGATTGATGGTTGATTGAAAATCTAGGAATTAAACCTAACCCTTGTGGAAGTTGGTCATGTTGATGGCTAAGTTGTGATTGGTTTTGATTAATTAATACTCTTGTATGAAATCTAGGATTTGTATGAAACCCTAGTGGAAAGTTTATCATATGAATTCTGAAAGTTGTTAGATGCCTTGTAGATCTATATTTGTTTGAATTGTTTATAGGGTTTATGTTGGAGGAGGGTATGTCATACCTTTGGAAAAAACATTGAAACCCTAGATGTAATGAAAGTTGTTATGAATAAATCTAGGGTTTACGACAAAGTCCCTAGCAAGATGTTGAAGAGTATCACCAATCACCCAATCACCGTTGTGCCATATTCCAAGCATGAGTGTGGGATCTCGTGGAAGACCAAATTGAGATTGGATGCCTTAGAATTCCTTCACCATCACTTCAGGAATTTTCCTGTATCATGTTGAGGGCTTCCCATAGAAAACCATCTCCACTCCCAACCCTTGGGATTTTCCTAAGACCACCTCACCTGGATCCAAAACTTTCCGGCAATCCAAAGCTCAACCGAGAAAGAATCCCATCACAACATGGCTATCCAGAAATGGCAATGAAAGGCTAAAATCACTGTCTAACCCCGACAAAATCCATGCCATGCCAAAAACAACTAGGAAATCATACATGCAATTTGTTACCTGCAAGTATTCATGCTGAAGTTGCCTGTTCCAATCTTTCCTAGCTTAATCCTTACTTTCCTTTGCTTTCCTTGTCCTTCCTTTTCTTGATTGCTTTCCTTCTCTACTTGGTGTTGTTATCCTCTCTGAGACTAACTCCAAAACTGAAATGACAAAAATCTGTGAATTGATCCTCATAATCCTTTTTATCATTGATGCATCTAATTTCTTCATTTTTTCTCTATTTTCCTTCAATTTTGTCCTCACATGAAGCCTATGACCTTTCACCTTCCTTTTCTCCTAATTTCCTTTATTTTCATAAATAAATGACAAATAACGCCTCTTTCCTTTCCAAATCCTTTGTCATTTCCTTTGGCAATTTCTTTAGCCATAATAAATAGAAGTGAACACCCCACTAGGATGTTTTTCCCAACATTTAGCTTGGAATAAGTGTCCCATGACCTTGTTCTTATTTTTCCTTTATTAATTTTATTACATGAAATTTTAATCTGGGGTTGTTACAGCTGAACTAAAACAAAATTTGGTCATCTCAGCAATGGCCAAAAATCAAAATGTTCATTTGGTTGGTGATGCATAGAAAAATCCTTACCTAGAAAAATATCTATCGTAGGGGCTTCACATTGTAGCTTATGCCAAAAGAAATATGAAACTATCAACCATATTCTAAATAGCTGTGAATACACAACTACACTATGGAACTGGGTTTCTACAGTCTTTTAGCAGACAGATAGACAAAGAGACAATATCTAGGCAACTTTAAACAATTAGAGAGGAGAAACACTGAAAGATGAAGGGGTTAATCTTGTTTGGAGCTTGAGTCCTAGTTTTGTGATATGGGCAGCTTAGAAAGAAAGAAATTGACGGATATTCTAGGACAAATCCTCCCTGGCTTCCTCATTGATCTGCCAAATCCTGCACCAAATACAGGATATAATCCTAAGTTGTCGGGTGTGAAATGAAAATAATAATCCTACAACAATAGAAAGTCGAATCCTGGAAAACCGAGGTTTGAAAGGAATCCAACCTCCACTCCATACGAGAAAGGAACCAAGAGTGAATGGATTGGAAACATCTTGGACACCTTTGGTGACAAGTTTTCTGAAGTTAAACTTCAATGGAACCTCAAAGGAAAACTCGTTTGATACTGGTACAGGAGGGGTGTTATGGGACAACACTAGTAAAATCCTATGAATTTACTACTCGAATCTGGGCACGACGACAAACAATACATCGAAATTCTGGGCTCTATAATAAGGGCTAAACTTGTTGATCAAATCCAATTTCCATCACTACACAATAAAGGATGACTCCACTTTGGCAATCAAGGTAGCTAGAAGGTTACAGTGTAGCTCCATCTTAGGGAAAGTGACAAAGAACTAGCGCCTAAGACATATCATACAAAGGATTCACAAACACTTGGCTCACATGCGGAACTTGGAGTTTCACCTGGTTCGTTGAACTACCAACAAACTGGCAGATAGGCTAGAAAATGAAGGGGCAAAGGAGATGGCGGTCCAAGGGGATTTTGAATGGGAGGAGGTCTAATTAAGAAAAATTAAGGATGAATATGCCAACACAGCTGCGCTAGATTTGAAGGGATGTGATCAGATGTGGACGAACACTGATGAGAAGGGTTCACACCTGGGGGGTTCAAACCCCAAGAAGTGTTTAATTATTATTAGGAATTGGATGACACGACTGAATCATAACCAATGCAAGGGACGATCGTTACAGAAGAGTGGCTTTTAGGAATTTTCCAAAAAGATAGTACGTAGATATTAAAGGCTGGTGAGGTGGAAACAAAGGAGGGTACACTCCTCAGTGTAAAATCCCCACTTCCTAAGAATAATAGTGATTTTAAACCAAAGAGAAAATGCTCTCAGTTATTTCCCATGTCAAATCATGTGATAACAAATGGATCTTGGCCGAAGTGGACTCGGTGGAGGACACGGTACTCACGGACAAATTTGTGAGAGTTATCACACCCCTATATGTTTGTTGTTGCTGCCCAAGGACCAGATCCTGCATGAAATTTCCTCTGTTCAAGTTTTGCTCTGGCTTTTTCTCACATAAGTTTTTCATTAATTTCCCACACAATTTTAGTGTATTTGTGAGAAAATACTTTCCCATACAAAATTTCAGCGTATTTGTAGGAAAATTTCCCAACACAAAATAATTGTCAAAGGAGAAGTCTAACTATTTTATAACTTGGATTTTCTTTGACGGTTATTATCAAAAGAACTCTACTATATAATTTTTTTATTGAATCTTTTCATTCTATTATATGATTTTTTGAATTGATCACAGCAAGAAAGTTTAAATTGTATACAATTAGATGTTTATATGATTTCATTATGTTATGTTCGGGTGTTTATATGATTTCATTATGTTATGTTTGGATGTTTAATCTTTGACGGAAAACTCTAATTATTTGCTTGAGGGAAATGTTTTTTCTTGAAAAATTAGGCTATAAATGCCCTTAATACTTGGTTTTTTTTAATATATTTTATATAAGATGACTATTATTTTTATGTTTAATTAAATAGTATAATTTTTTTTTAAATATAGTGTATAGGGTTAATTAATTATTGTTATTTTTAAAATTATTATTTTTAAACTTATTAAGTAGGATGTGAAGGTAAAAATCATTTAACTACTTATTAATTATTAACAAAATATTTTTAATTTAATTAAAAAACTAAAAAATTAAAAAAATTAATATATAAGATTTCGATTTTTTTTTACAAATTTAATGTTTTTATTAAAATATAGAAATCCTTATTAGGATAAGGTAGAAGAGCTAGCAATTATGAGTAGCTCTGCACTATTGATATTTCTATACTCTTTTAATTGTTTCAATTAATTTATAATTTTTTTATTTCACCGCAACTATGACTTAATATATTGCATAACAATAACAATTTTGTTTTTAGATATCTCGTTATGAACATTTAAGATAAAATAAATTGGAAAGATGAATCGAAAATTGATCAGATTTAACATTCTAACCCTAACCACATAAACTTAACAAACAAACAAAAAATTGTTGCTTACTGTTGGTATTGATTTTCAATTGAACATATTCCAATGAATCAAATTTTAATATTATCTAATTTGCTATCTGTTCAATACTATTAAAAAAAACACATATATATACACAGAAATCATAACTAAAAGTAAAGGAAAAAGAAGGTTTAACCTTTAATCACATAAAATTATTATTTGAAAAATGAATGAGGCCTTCGAATCTTAAATTAAAGTTTTGAGTTATGTGCTACACGGCACTCTTCACAACTATGATTCTTCGATGGAAAGACTCTGAATAAAGCTTCAATGAGATCATGTTTTCTGATTACAAACTAAGGCAAATTTTCTTCCCAATATGTAATTGCAGGCCGTTCTCCAGAGTGGAACTCATAATTGTAGGCTTTATTTAAAATTGTTCCAAAAGTCATGAAACTCTGATGCATTAATTCCAAATCCTTCTTGTCGCGGCTGTTCAAAACCATTTTGATATACTGGAATTTCATTCAACGACCAAATATCATCTTCCCACAGAGATCCATAGAAAATTGCAGGAGTCTCAACAGAACCATACACAGGATCCGAATACATATTATCCTTTGAATACCCATCGAAAATGTTAAAGGAGATGCCAAGTTCACCAGCAATATGGTCAACGAGGAAACTGAGATATGCCAGAACATCATCATAACATGTCAATTTCCTTCTGAATGCATGTCTCCTAGTGTGTCAAAAATTGAGATCGCTTCAGAATAACTGTCTGTTAATTCACTGTGTTTCATTGAACCCAACTCAGTACAACCGTTTTCATCATTAATAGCGGCTCACCCAATCAATCCGTCTTCATCTTCAGAAAATTTCACAACTCCGCTCAGCCTCTTGTCCTTGAGTTGAATCACAACATTGGGTTCTTCAGGGGTAGCATCCCTATTCTCAATCTTCTTTGGCAACGCCAATGGATAACTATCATGAAACAACCGTCCACATTTGATTATTTTTGCATCATTCAAACACTCATCTCTTTCTCTCTTCTTATGACAAAATTTTGTAGCGCAACCCTTATTTCCAAGAATCCTCCTCTTGTCCCGCACAGCTCGCTCTGTTTCTCGCCACTTCTTCCCTTCCCATTCATTACACTTAAAAACCTTCTCAGTGAAGCCTAGGAGTTTGCAACCCGCAGAAACGTCCAACACCAAAATGGCCTTCGGTAGTTGAGCGCATGAACACAACAACTGCTAAAACAACATGGGCGAAGCAGTTATATAAATTCAAATTTCAACTTTCCCGCGGGGTTATCAAATTCAAATGAGCTTGTCATCAATGTGTACATTGTATCATATACCCTCGTATTCCTATTCCTACGGGCTGGTAGGAGTGATGGAGGCAGCCGGAAATTCCGCACACATCCCTCTTGAAGGGGGTCTGGTGGCAGCGACGGATCTAGCTTCCTTACACATCGCTATCGGAGGGCTCTCACGTCAAGGGATCAAAATTGAACACGTCAAGGGATCAAAATTGAACACGTCAGAGCTTTTCAAAGGGTCTCTGGCACGTCAGAGAAGTAGGAGAAAATTTTACCAGTCAAAAAAAATTTAAAATCGATTTTTGTCATTTAAAAAAAAATCGAAATAATATCTTAAATTTTTTTAAGAAGCGCTGTTAAATTTTCAATTTTTTTTTTAAATTTCATTTTTTCTCAAATTAGAATTTTAGGAATGTTGAATTTGTAAATTTCTTTTCATGTTAAAACTTAAATCTTATTTCAAAAACTCTCATTTCAAAAACAACAGTTTCTTTTTGAGTTGTTTTTTCTCATTCCAGAAACTCTCATTTCAAAAACAACAGTTTCCTTTTGAGTTGTTTTTTCTAATTGTGCATATGATGCAAGTTCTTATTAATTATTATGTCACAATTACATTTTGATACCATTACATTTGGCAGTGTCTGAGTTGCTCCCATTTCAAAACAATAGTTTCTTTTTGAGTGGTTTTTTCTAATTGTGCATATGATGGAAGTTCTTATTAATTGTTATGTCACAATTACCCTTTGATACCATTACATTTGGTAGTTTCAATTGAGAGCGACTAGATGTCAATATGGGCCATGTATTAGGTCTGTAATTTCATTGGGTTATGCCTGAAGGCTGCCCAAAGCAATGTTTGATGACGATTTAAGTTGGAAATGAACATAGATTCATCATTCAGCGAACGCCTGTCAAGCAAAGTTTAAGCACGATTTATGCTTGGAGAGGAGGGCATTCAACAAACTTCCTAACATACTGGACTTGATTTGTTTGAGGATTCCCAATTCTTGGTATGTTTTCATATTAAAAAAGGAGATACCAAAAACATATACACCTTCGTACACACTTTCATTGAATCCTAAACCTATTTAAAATTTTACTGAATTTTTTCATTCATGCAATAAACTTAAATTTGATTGAGCTACTTGTATATTGGCTTGAACGCTCTAGTCACAAAAATTTCCAACAAAATTAATCCTTATCTCAACTGGAGCAGGGATATAGGTTTCTTGGCTATCCATTAATCTTATGTGGTTAGATTTCTCAATCACACATGTGTAAGAGTAATGCATTTACTAATGCAGCCTTTGACATAGTAGTATCTTTTTGTTTTGAAAAAATAAAAAGAAATTTGAAAATAATTTACTATTGTCAATTGAATTGCTCCTTTTTTTTTATGCTTTTCATAATGGAATTGCGGCTTGAATGTGTGCCCTTCTAAATGAAATTAAGACCTGCCCTTCAAATTTGATCACTGCTCACGTCTCCCAGCGTAAGCCAAGGGCATATGTATGGTGGGATGCATTAATGGTCAACTACCCTTCTTGTATGCTCATGTATAGGGGTTAAATTTGACGGGTGTTTCTACTCGTCAAGGTATTTTTTTTGACGTTTTTTATTTTTAAATTGCTCATCAAATGACTTTTAATATTTATTTATATAAGTTTCGTCTAATTTCACATTGTACTCATAATTGTTACAAATATTCCAATTTTTGATGTACCAGGCCACTCAAATCTTATTGCCACATTTCTTTTAAAAACTTGGTGATCAGAATTTTCTGCAAATTTTTCCGTTGAAATGTTCCGTTTTTTTTTTTAAAGATGGAAATAGTGAGAAAATAAATGGAAAATATTTATAGAAACAACAAAAATTAATATTATAAAGTGAAAAAAATATATTCATAATTACTCTCACATGAAAATAATGAATGTAAATATTGTTGCAACAAATTGACAAAAATATATGTATAGAAACAACAAAAATTAATATTATAAAGTGAAAAAAATATATATTCATAATTACTCTCACATAAAAATAATGAATATAAATATTGTTGCAACAAATCTGACAAAAATAATTCACTTAACAGAAATTACACGTATATCATGTTTTCCATTTAAGTCACTACGATGTTAATCTCATTAAAAAACAATAATTGTGAAATAAGTTTCAAACCAAAAACATAATGGGCATAAAGTATAAAATCAAACAATTTAGTAAATTAAGACCCTATTCTTTTTGTTTTGTTCTTCCCTATCAAGAAAACAAACATTTAAAGAAAAGGAATAAAAGACATAGCTTAACAAGAATAAACATTTAAAAAAAGAATAGAAGACATAGCTTAACAAGAATATCTAATGGACATGCCAAATTGAAAAGAACAAACTTACAATGATTGTAGATGATCAAGGTTTCCAAGTTGAGGTACCAGACTACTAGAGAGATCTATATTGACTAGGTCCATGCAAACATAGCAAAATTAGCAAAAATGTAAAATAAAAGCCAACACAAAAATGTTGCACAGATATAGGAAGATAAGATTACACTCTATTAACACGGTTATCCCCATCACAGGTGACGTGGAACCAATAACATGCATTAATAGTATGATCCAAGCTTTGAAATTGATAATAAGGTTCTTCTAAGTTTCCCTCCAATGTAATAAACACGGTTATCCCCGTGGAACCAATAACATGCATTAATAGTATGATCCAAGCTTTGAAATTGATAATAAGGTTCTTCTAAGTTTCCCTCCAATGCAATAAGGGCATCACATGTAAGAAAAAAACTTGAATTGTTTCAATAACTTAAAAGTTAGGATTAAGTTTAAATAAAATTGCAACTGCATTTTTTTCCCATATATGATAAATTTTATTTAATTTCAAATCTTATTAAAATATTTTTGGGCGATATGATAAGGACCAGGGTTGGAATTTGATGGGCAAAATGCCCGTCACAAGGCATTTTGACCGTATTTCACGTTTAAAAATTTTAAAAAGTCGTTTTTTGTGATGGGCTTTCAAGTTCTAAAACGTATTTTTTACTGTTCACTTTTTTGCAAAAACGTCATTACTACCGTCTCAAACAACAATCTTATAAAGAAGTGTAGTAATATTTGGAATTCTCTAATATTTGTTTTTATTGAAATAAATTAATTTCATGTTATTTAAAGTTATAGGTGTATGTTATTTAAAGTTATAGGTATATATTTGATAGCAGTAATATATTATATTGAATGATTAATAATTAAGTACCGTAATATTTGGAATTTATATTATAATATTTGTTTTTATTTAAATAAATTAAATTTATATTGTTTATATTTAAATAAATTAAGTTTATTGGGTTTATTGCCACATGTATGATATACATGGGCTTTACATGTACTAAAGGGAGGTCGGCCATGAATAAGCAACCCCCTTAACATGAGGAGGGAAACGTATATATATATGAGTGAAGGAAGAGCTCATTTCACTCATCGACTTTCACTTGAAGAGCTCTTCGTATAAGAGACAAGGGAAGTGCGAACTTACGAGATCTCTCCAGAACCACGTCTACAAGCCTCACAGGTGTCGTGGAATATAACTGGACTCAATCTCGTTTGCCAGATTCGTCCCTCTCATTCCAAGTAGCAGGTCAAACTGCTGATGGTTGGAAGCTCTGCAACAAAAGGACGCGTTGGGTCACTTCGTGAGGTAACTTATTAAGGTATAACGATGAACTATCGAGGTTTTATTTGATCTAAGGAAACCCTAATAACATCTGACGATGAACTATCGAGGTTTTTTTTTATCTAAGGAAACCCTAATAACATCTCGCTCTGTCAAGTATCCTGTGCATTCCATTGCTCGATAACCTCTATCAGGTAATTTACTCTCTGCTCACGATTTTACTGCTAATTTTTTCCTTCCGATTTGATTTCCGTGTCTAATCCAGTGCGTCTCTGGTTCGCAGGTATTTTAGGTTGTTGTATTACTATTCGTGTTTCAAGGGAGATTCAAAATGAAAACATTGTCTTACATCAGTTGATGCGTTTGATTTTCAAGTCGGTACTATTTCACGTTGATCCTGAAGCTTGTTTTTTCAGACTACACTACAGGCCTCGTTACTTGAGGGACAGTGCCATTTTAGTGTATTAAGATCTTTTAGGGTTTTAACGTGGGATAGAAAGTTACGGCTACACTTGTTTTACTGTAGTTTTTGTGGGTAAATGAAAAAATCCGTCATAAACACGATGCTATCAACTTTGGACTGTGGATAAGGGCTT